>VZTL01041238.1:0-14157 GCA_013400535.1 Scopus umbretta
AGGGATTTTTTTTTTTCTTTCATTAGACTAACTAAAAAAGATTTTGTTTTTTTTAATCTTCATTCATTATGTGATAGAATCCTATGCAGCACTAGAATAAATAACAACTTACTCCTTACATTGTGTAACAGAACTAGAATACTGTCCATTGGTCTTATAAGCTTCTGCTAGCCTTCTAATCAAAGGAATAACTTAGGGTAAAAAACCCACAAACCTATGAAGTTTTTTTTTTCTTTTGAAACAGCAAAAGATAGAGTACATAGGACTGGTCCAAAGAAGTGACATTTAGTGACGTTCCACAGCAGTTCTGAGAAATCCCCTAAACACATTCATATGGGGTTTTATCAACACTTAAGTAAAAGAAATAAGAAGCAGAATTTTTTTTGCAAAGCCAAATATTCTGAAGCATTTTCATTCATCAAAGTCACAACGTTTCAATGTTTATGTTAGCATTTAAGTTTAATTAAAGCAGTGAGAAATTTTCAGTACAAGTTTATATGACTAAGGTCATTGTGAAGGAGATGTTTTCTATTGGAAATGAGTTTATGTATATGCTGGCTATTGCATTGACTTACATTGCTTGATTAGGATTTGATTATGCTTGATTACATTACTTAAAATTTCCTTAACAACAATTGTTTTTTTGCAGGTTTGCAATGTGTTTATTTGCATCTCAATTCTATTTGCAACTGCTTAGAGAATAACTAAGATTATACCATATCAAAGGTAAACAGATGATACAGCCTGAATAGTTTTTCAAAGATAATTTACTTGAAAGTTGGAAGAATGCTTCTGCACACAGCTAACGTTACTAGATAAATTGTGATCTTTTGTNNAGATAAATTGTGATCTTTTGTGAAAACCAGATATACTTTTATCTGCAAAGGAAATTATTCTAGTGTGGGTAATACACAAATCTACAAAGACATTTACTAACCACCTTTACTCTTCTGTAATGGTTATTTATGACAAGAAAAAATCGAATTCATAATTATCAAATTTTTAATTAAATGACAGTAAAATCATAATGGGATGCCAATTTTACTATTAATGTTATAAGGATCCATCACAAACACACTTGAACTGTTGTTTCCTAGAATTTATGAACATTTTCCAAAGCAGCAAGCAGAAGTAGTCCTCTTAAAATTTTTTGGTCTGTTTTTGATAAAGAGTCTAATCCCTTTGAAGATAATGCCAAAAATGTCTGTTTACTTAAATGGGTAAAGGATTTTACCCAGAAAGTAAAGAGCAAACAGCTCCATACGGTCTTAAAATTTCACACTTAAAATGAGAGTAACTGCTGTCTGATCCCTATCTTCAATATGAAAGTATGATATTGTTGCTGGATACAACAAAACTCCATGATCAAGCTATTCCCCATCAAATAATTTGGACAACGTATCCTTAAAAATAAAGGCAAAAACCAGTTCAAGCCTCTGAAAACACAAACATTAAGGGAAAGAAGTTCAAAGAAACTGTAATAATGTGAAAACTTAATGGGCCACAGTCCCTGGAAACACTGCTTTAGGGCTGTTTCTACAGAAGTGAATTCGGCTATTTCTTTGTGTTTCATGTGTTTCATGACTTCTATTGAAACATGATAAGAATGACAAAGAAATGGAAAAAATAATGTCTCTAATATCAGGCAGACAACAATAACAAGGAGATTTTAAAATGTATTTATGTACATATCAATCATTTCCACTTGCACTTCCCTCCTACAAAAGCTTACCGTTATACATCCAGGTAGTTTCACTAATGCCAATGAGATCACAAATGGCAAAAACAGAGACTTGAACCTTGCCTATATCAGATGACATTTTTGCTGATAAATATATAGGTATATTTAAATCAATCAATCTTTTAAACAGTGGTGCTATTATAGCATGCTTTTACCCATCTATCATATACACTGGAGGTCTGTACAAGCTAGAGGCTTCTTTGACTGGCACAAATTATATCAGTAAAAACCAGACAAGTACGTACAACTTTGTCTGCATTGTCAGTTGAAAAATATAAAGTATATCCCTAGCTAACTCAATTATGGTGGAAAATCACAAGTACACTTGGACTTATTTCTACTTGCTAAGGACTACACAAATATTTAAAAATAAGAAAAAAAAAAAAAAGAGAGAGAGAAAAAAATCCATTTTAATTTTGAATGCAAATTGAAAACCAGTGAGTCAGCTGAATAATTCCGGCATCTCACTGTGTCTAACTATAATACTGAAGGAACTACTAATAGTTCAAGAACAGACAACTGAGGAAGTAAAGAACTAGCAGCAGGAGGTGTCTGCAGTAGAGACAGCATTAGTTTCAGTGATAATCTAGACTTTCCATCCCCACAATATATCCTAAGCCCTTTATCTGATTATAGAATTCAGAAAGATAAAAAAATGAGGAGTTCTTCAAACAGCATGGTAAGATTCCCCTGTAACCAATTGGTAATTCCGCCGAGCACTGCACTGACATATATACATAAGATATATTTCAAATTTACCTCCATATCTTTATTTTAAAAAAGTAAACAAGCATCAGCCTGTGCCAGCCTCATCTCCAAGCCTTCCTCCCTCAATGTTGAATTCTGTCTGAGATGCTATCTGAGAATATCTGAGAATGAGAAATCATTCTGCCTGAACAACTAATTTCCTCTCCCTCAAAAAGCCCTCCTTATGTTCTGTTAGTTGTGGTGGCATTAATAAACAGGTAGTCAAAGTGGTCCAGAAAAAATGCTCTGCAATTCAAAGCAAATTTAAATATCTCAAATTATAATGACCCAAAGTAAAAGCTCTGGATATTTATGAAGTATTCCATAATCTACTATTTTATTAAAATACTTTATTAAAACACCTAAACAAAAAATATTAAACCTGAAAATTTCCTTAATGCATAATTGCCTACGGTTGATGGGATCTGGAAAGTTTTAAAAGCCTGTTTCAAGAGTGAAAATAGGAAAAGAAAAAAAAAACAACCAAACAATGACGTCTGTATTAAGAAAGAAAAATGTCCTCCATTTGTTTCAGTGGGGATTTCTAATAGTTCTGTGCTCCTCAACAGGCAATTGATAGTGGGTTCAGATGTTATAACTATGTCTGAGATGCTCTGTGGGGACAAAAAAAACCCCAAACAACCAACCAGAAAACAACCCTTGAATTTGAAAAGCAATCTTTGTTTTTATTTACTAAATTAAGGAGTTTGGCTGCCAGATTCTCTAAAGAGACACTCTTTACTGAACATGCTCCCTTTCTTTTCCTATATATTAAAGATCTCTGAGCAGAGCTCTTGCATGGCCCAGGTTAATAGCCCCTTTACAAAGAAGGATTTTACTCATATTTTGCTGTTGTTATTACTGAAATCTCAAAGAGAGAAAATTGGCACAAGTTACTGGAAGAACTCAGCATACAAAGGATTCAGAAGGGCAACAAGGAGCAGGTGGATCTGTAACCACAGCAGGAAATTGCCTTATAAAACCCAAGAATCTTTGCAGTGGCAGATAACCTGAAACACCTGAAAAATGTGTCATGTACTTCTTGGGGCTGGTACAAATAACCTAAGACTGTCACTAGTCACTTTGTGGGAAAGCTTGATTAAATTATTTGCAATATCTAGAAACCTTGTAGCACTAGCAGGAAGATCATCCAGTATCCTTTTTCACTGCCTTTGCCTTGAGGCTACTCTTTACCCACCCTACCCCGCTGAAATCCTTTGCTTTTTGTCATATGCCTCCTAACACAGAAAAACTGTGGCATAGACCCTATGGGTTCTTCCACCATTTTTAACTCATACAGAGACCACATTTTCTTTTTATAGTGAGTGGGGAAGAGGTACTGTGGAAAACGTAACGTGCAATGTCAGCCATCACATAAAGGACATACTCGCTACCTTTCCTGACATTAGAATCTTTGATTCATAATCCTGGCACTTGTTGTTTTGGGGGCTGGCTCAATCATTAATGAAAACAAGCTTTGGGCATTTTTAGTAGTTCACCTCGATTCAGAATGGCAGGACCTCAGTTGACTTCTGTAGTTCATGCATCCTGAAATGAACTAATAAATATGATGTTTTTTGCATGCCTCCATATAGTCGGTGTCAAATCATGGTGGTTATGTCATTTATTTTAAAACTTTGCTTTTGGTCTCCTAAAGAATCTTAATCAAGTAAACAGAATTACTAGCTACTTAAAATAATTTGATTTTTTCAAAAAATTATTAATATACATATTAGTAATTCATAATAATAAATTATCTATTTTTTCCAGTTTTTGCAAGTATCCCCAAATGTTATTGTTATCTTAATTAAACTGATTTACCTGTGGCTTTCACTCAAAATATAAACTATAATCTACTTTTGTTCTGATTTGCAAATACAGTCATTCATTTAAGAATAAGACATGTTCTACATCTCAATAGCAAAACAGCAATTGTGGACAATGATGCTTAGAAATGATGGAAAGATCTGTCTGAATGAGTGTGCATGCCAGTAGACTCAGGCAGGCCATTTCCAAAACCTTGGGAAGACATATCAGCATCATACCTCTAATATAAACATCCCTTCACACTGAATTAGCTATAACAAGGCACCAGCTTACCTGTAGGTACACACAACCATGAATCTTCCTCCACAATTGATGACCAATATGGTCTTGGCAGCAGAAGCCAGGACATCAGTGATTATTACAGACCAACACGAGCAGGACCTCAAGTGAAAAATAAGCACAGCTGCTTTCCCCAAAGAGCCTTCTCTTATGTCATTACTAAATACATGCCACTTTGGTGGGACAGGCTTTTTCTCTCCCCATGTCCTTCACAAATCAGAGAAGTGTGAATTAAAAATAGGGGCAAGCTTTGGAATCAGATGCAGAGGACTTGGGGTGAGTCACTGAAGAAGCAGGTGAAGACAAGCAAGAAGTGCTAAGGAAATAAGAGAGGAGTAAGAGCTGTGGCTGCTGGGGAGTGACTGACTGGACACCCTTATCTTTCAGTTCATGTATGGGTGACTCAAGGAAGGGAGAAGGGTACTTCTTACTGCACTAGATGTTCATGATAAGGGAATACAGGGAAGAAAACAGAAGGCACCTTATGCCTTTTTTGTATCACATAGCCATAAAAATATTCAGTACCTTGATACAACAGACGAGGAAGTATCCTGGGAGCAATCAAAAAGGGAGTAAAGATCTGCCCTTTTTCGGTTCTCCAGTTCTGTCCTAGGTGAGTGTAGCCAAATTAAATTGCTTTTTTTTGCATACAAAACTAAATAGCAATTAAAAAATTTGACTTATGTTAAGTAAATAATTTTAGTAACAGGAAGACTATTTTTTTTTATAACCCTACCAAACTCCCTGCAGAAAAAGAAGTGTTTTGCTTTCACACACCAGAAAGCATGTGATTAAAATTACTGACTACTGGGTGAATTGACAACCTAGTCTCTGAACAGATTATGAATATGCAAATGTATCCATTAAACATGGTAGATTCACACATTTTGAGGAACATCCAGTAAGACAGAGTACCTACATATCTACATGTAAAGATGGAGGGATACTAACTTCTGCTCTAGATTCTGAATCTTAATACATGTGAAATTTGATCCAGAATCCATTGCAACTAATATAAGAATATGCTTAACTTTTTGTTGACTCTAACGAGGTGATTAATTCTTCCTTATATTTATCTGAATTGGAAGGTTTTGTCCATGCTCTCAGGGAAGCAATGAGATGAGGTGATGTAGCTATTGTGAACCATGACTATCGCTATGCAGTTTCAGAGGGAGAAAAAACTAGGGCATGTACTGTGAATCCTCACACTGTGTTACGTTGTGGTAATGAAACAGCACAGTAAGACTCTGCTGCTGTGAATAAAGAAAGGAAGACTGTCCTCACGCCAAAGCGAGTATGGAGTCTTTATCCAAAGTGAACTTTGTTTCATAATGAACACAACACTCACTTCAAATCATACATTGTTATCACTTCAGGCCTTGACCAAAGTCAGCCAGAAATCTGTTATTAGTCATGGGAATCCTTTCAGGTGTTGAATGTTCATCAGTGAGGAAGATACAATTCACTCCTTTGTCAGTCAAGGGGAAATAAGAAATGCCCATTCCAACACAAGGCTTGGCACAACCATTCAGCTCCCATAAACTGAGCAACTTTTTGCAGTTTTTCTGACGACAGATTTCTCCATGCGCGTTCTGCAAACCCCTTCTTAGCTGATGAAGTAAATTCTGTTTCAAAACCATGTCAGCTTTCCTGATTCCTAGATTAACATGGCCATTTACAGTCAGTATCGCTTTGCCTGAAACCATCTACAAAGGTGGTCTACTACATAGGCTGTGCTTTTCAGAAACAATTTAATGAAAAAGTAGATTCATTTAGATAGGCCTAATGTTGAGTCTTTTGCCATAAAGTACCATGTGCTAAAGCCACGCTGCATCCAAAACGAAATAATTTTGCACAAGAATGTTTTTAAACAGTAAGGAAAAGGAAATGCATTGTGCACAGCTTTAGATATATCCATTTTAAACTTTTTTAAAAATGTAAATTGAATTATTTTATATACCCTGATATAAATTGTTAGTATAATGAATTAACTTCTGCAATGTCCTTGTAAGACATAGGAATGCTCTGTAATTTTTGTGCCATCTGATATGAGTATGCATAAACACTTACTTAAGCTAGTGCAGTTTCTCAGGCAATTGTTTTTCACTAAGATTTTATGTGTAGCAAAGTTCCTTTATGTTTCATATTATAAAATTAAATTATAATTCCAAGTTAGATATTATCAACTTCTCATTGCACTGATATGTGAGAAAATTTGACGGTGAATACTTGTCCAGATTAGAAATAATTTAAAATAAATCAGTCTATAATTATCTGGATTATACTCATTTAAACAGACACCTGTAATTCATTTTTTTTACCAAACTTTTTGTTTATTATTTCTTAAAATCATGTATATACAAATATTGTTACTTTTCACTTTTATTGCTACTTAATAGCCTATTATGGAAAAAAATCTTTTGAGAATATTTGCATTGGTAACCTTTACCATAAGAATTGCATACACAAATGATTAATTTTGAATGTGAACTGAGTGACTGTACAAGCACTTTCTCATGGTAAATATACTAGTCAGGAAAATCAGTCCAGTAAACATACAAAGTTTTCACATTGCATATATTAAAACTGAGCTGAATACTGAGCCAAAGCAGGTTCCTGAACAGAATTAAGAGAATCAAACATCATTGATGATTCAGATTCTCAGTGAAGACATAAACCACTCCTGTGTGAATCAGATTCTTTACTGAACAAGGCATGAGACCGCTGACAAGGTCTTTCATAATGCTTACTAATGTATCTGAACATTTATCTGGGTGCAATCAGACACCCTTCTTAGAGGGAAGTTTTGTTTCCAGTATCATCTTTTGTCTGCATGTTAAAACCCTGTAGTCAGCCTTTGTCTCTGCTGAAACAGTCAATAGAAGTACAAATTTGCATTAACAGAAATTGTGTCCTGTGATGTCTCGCAGTGTGTGATCCAGTGTCTACTTGTGTTTTTTACATACAAAATGGTATTGAAGTCCCCAGTATAATCAGTGCAAATGTAATCAATACAACCAGGTAGTTCAAGGCAGTTCAGCTCATTTTAAAGAAGACACCTAATATTAAGTAAATTCAATTTCTCCTTGCGGCCCATGGACTAGAGTAGGATTTGCTTCATTTTTCACACATAGACATCCTGTGCCTTCTGAAATGGCACAGGAACTTCTGCCTACCTTCCCTCTGACCCTCCAGAAGGGCACAAGTCTTGCACATTTTATCTCGTATCTGCCAGACCAACCCCAATGTTTCAAACACTCGGGTATCCTGCCAAGAAATGCCCTTGAGTAGACAACTAAATCAAATGCTAGGGCTCCATCAACTGTAATGGGAGGTTTAACACCTGTTGACATGTAGATACTTGAATTTAAATACCTTAGTACAGAAGTTTTCAACTGAGAGCTGAAACCCACCCTTGTTTCCTCTTAGCCATTGAACTGACCTTTTCGTTCTTTCATATCAGTTCAGATGAATGCATTTTGAGGCTTACAGATGGTAACTTGGATTTGAACAGAAGCTGATGACTTACAGAAAGCTCCATAAGTGGTAATAATCTTTTAAAGTCAGAGACTTTAGGCGTTATGTTTCTTTTTACAAGCATCAAAGGATCCTTTTCAAGAGCAAAAAAAATGATACAGAAATGCATGGAGTCTGCAAGGATAAAAACACAAAACAAAACCAACCAACCAAAACACATGGAAGGACAATATCACTTTAAATATTCTGAACCCATCAACAGAAAAGTAATTCAATGTCATATGAACAATTTGAGGCTCATATTTACCCAAAACAAAACTGCTGGTCAAATGAGATGATGATAACGTGGTTCCTGATAAGAAAGAAAGTAAAAGCCATATTCCTGAGAAGATTTGCTAACTAAATGTTAGGGCTGTGAAATAAGGCAAAGATATAAAGTAAGTTTGCGGATGACACTAAGCTGGGCGGGAGTGTCGATCTGCTTGAGGGTAGGAAGGCTCTGCAGAGGGATCTGGACAGGCTGGATCGATGGGCTGAGGCCAATTGTATGAGGTTCAACAAGGCCAAGTGCTGGGTCCTGCACTTGGGTCACAACAACGCCAGGCAATGCTACAGGCTTGGGGAAGAGTGGCTGGAGAGCTGCCCGGCAGAAAAGGACCTGGGGGTGCTGGTTGACGGCTGGCTGAATATGAGCCAGCAGTGTGCCCAGGTGGCCAAGAAGGCCAACGGCATCCTGGCTTGTATCAGGAATAGTGTNCATGCCTTGAAACAACACAAAAAATTGGGGACAAGGGGGTAGAAGGGATGTGCTTGTTACAAGGATTCCTACATGGTATTTGGGAAAGTAGAAAACACTGGTATTTTCTTCTTTTTTTCTTTAAATCTGCAGCACTGCATGCTGAAAGTGACCCTCATCACTCTCCATACAGTACATCAAATAACCCATTATTTAACAAATCAGTGAAGCACCTCTACTAAATGAAAGGAACCTATAGCTTTAATCCTACTTCGATTAACTTCGTTCTTCTCAGAAAGCAGACCTTAATTTATATCAATTTGCAGTAATCTTTACAAGAAAATGCTACTTCACTTACACATGCTGTTTGACAGCAAAATGAATTTCTCGGGCATGTGGATACCCTATGATGGTTCCAATAAAAATTGCCCCTAGTAACAATGAGGAAGCTGAACTGTCTGCTTAAATGATTTCTTTGGTTAGACAGATGATGAGGTTTAATGATGTATGTTGTGAATTCTCTCCACTAACAAATATGAGTAACACTTTGATTAGTGGAAAGACCTCAAGGACATTTGGTACAGCCATTTAAAGTTTCCTGTTATTCTCTGTAGACAGGCATTTTGTTACTGTATTCAGATATACAATTATAGATCTCTGTAAAGGACCAGTTGAGTTAAATATTTCTGAAGGACAGCAAACAGCATGTTATTTTTACCAATAGGGAAACCAAGGAAAGGAGTCTTTCAGTATAATGTTTTAGAAGTGGGGCAATCGAAATGTAATCAGTTAATTACATAATTAGGCACTATACTTAATTTAGGTGGCCCAATTTTGTTGAGTACCTATACTTCTCAAGTTGATTATTTTTCAGAAGTTTTATATCTGCGTGCAATTTATCAGGGTCTACAGACCAGGTCTTCAAAGACAGTCAAATATATATCTCTTATTCATTTGCTTAAGTATAGTGGGACTTAGAAGCTGAAGGAGAAATAGAAGCTTCAGTATAATTTATGTACTTAATTTTGCAGAATTAAGCCTAAATCCATAACAAGATCTGCTCAGATGCCAGTGAGATGCTCCAATGTCCTGTTAAATTATTCCCTAATCCCATAATCATCTCAAACCTCAGAGAAGCCAACATTTTTGCCAAATAACATGCATACAACTAAGTCTTGATATGCCAAAGACGTCTGGTGACCAAACCCCAGCAGATCAGCCAGTTTATTTCTTTTGCACCTTAGATGTTATCACACTCAAGTAAGTGTATGTAAAACATACACACTGGAACAGGTTTGGCAGCAGGAACAGACCACCTGTGAACTTGTTTGTTACCACATACATGACACCCAACGGGTGTGGGAGGGAAGTCAAAAAAGAAGTAGGAACCCTGTTTTCAAGTTCCCACAGGAACATGAAGCAGAGCCTGGATCTGGACTGTAAGCACCTTAGCCTTCAATTTGTAAGACACACATCTGCTTCTTCTCTGTAGCCTTCTTTATCGGAATGACTATTTAAAAAAAAATCATTATCAAGTGGAACATCTGCAGCAGAAAGGACTGGGACAGGTTTACTCAAAAACAATCCCTGTCTGAAGACTGAGGAATTCCCTACAGCATGAGAGATGTAGGTTTGAAATGTTGTTTCACCTTAGACAGAAGAAGATTACAAAACGTATGTTTGATCATCAATGGGAGACTAAAGTAACGACAGGACTTCAGTATAATACACAGGTGAGGGAATGGCTGCTTATTTTCAAATTGTCAGGACTAACTACTGGCCTGTTTTAAAGAACACACATCAAGAATCCCAACAATAAGCATAAGCAGAACTAGACACCTCACTATTATATGTATTTAAGCAGGTTTAGAGTTGAATTAAACTCCAGACCAAATCTAAATATCTGAGTCCAGATTTCTATTCAGTTGCTTACACACAGGTATCTAGCGGTTTTTGAAGTGCCCTTAGGTTATCTGACCTCCAGCTGGTGATTCAAAAAGGCACAGGTCTTTTGCAAGGCTATTTCCAAAACTGCCAGCCTCAGGTTGATGCTTTTGACATTGTAGAGCATCTCAGGTGTGTTAGGTGCCTGCCACAAGGTAACCAAGCAGAGCCCTTTGTCCATGCATTCCCAAGAGTCTAGCAAGTTATTCACATGATCAAATATAGGCATTTATTTTATGCTGAATGGCTCTCTAGACTTTGTTGACTACAGACTAGGCATTAAGATACCAAAATTTACATAGGTTTATCTCAATACTGAATGTTGCAAGATTTAGGTGCCTTGGCAGATTTATCCATGAAATTATCAGCCTCATCACAATATGCTTGCCAAAAAATCAAATAAATGAACTTGTTTCACAAAGATGAAAAATCTCGCTTCTGTTTTGGAATTCTGTGGCTGACATACACTGTTAGAGCTGGTGTTGAAACTAATACTAGGGAAATGTTTTCTTAATGGTATTTCTCACAGACTATTAAGCAAAAGATACTCTCAGAAAAGTCAGCTTTGGATTTGGGATTTCTAACTAAAGAAAAAGATGTCAGTCCCGAAATTCCTTTTTTATATCATCTTAGATTATTTTGCACTGTGTTACACTGTGAGCGCATGTATAATTAATGTGGCAGCAACAAATCCAAACATATGGATTTGTATGTTTTGTGTTGGTCTTTGTTAAAAGGATAACAATCTGTGCAAACATAAACAAACCCTGTTGCCCTTCACTCTTTCCTCCCTCTGGGGTCAGCATTGTACTAAAAGTAAAGGCAGACAGTTTACAAAGCTTTTTGATGTTCAAATATGTAGATATCTAAGGAAACGTTACAATATTGCAGTAAAGTTTTATTTATACATTTTTATACATATTTATACATTGATATATGGTTGATTAATTAGGAAGTGGGTGTCCAACTTAAGTTTGGATAAAAAGTTGCTAGAGCAAAAATGGACATTGAGGGTTTTTTAAAAAAAATCCCTCTATTTCATATATAGCTCAAGAAGAGATATCTAACCTGGTTTCTATCAGCTTAAGAAATAACAGTTCATTGCACTTCCAATTTGTTGTTTAGACATTGATTATTTCAACTTTAAGATAAATTTGTAAGAAAGATATTTAGGTATCATAATACCCATACTAAAGTGATGATACTTTATTAAAGCCATTAATGACAACAGTACAGTCTGGCTTGGATGATACTTAAGATCCAGGTAGAAGTTAATTTAAAAAAGAAAAAAAAAAAAAAAAAAGCAGTAGCAAACAAACACAAATGCAAGCAGGTAACACAGTTTTTGTTAGCACAGTCTTCATGTGTGAAGCCCACTCTGGGGCTCAAATGTGTTGGTAGCTAAAGTAGAGATGCATCCAAGCAATTTCCTGAGGACAAAAGGAGAGGGTGGAGGGAGCACCATGTGTTTAAAATTAGAAACTCTTCTCAAAGCTGATGATTACAGTTAAATATAAATGAGGGAATCCAGCCCATGACTGTCAAACAGAAACAGCTCCATAGCCCTAAGGGCCTTTCTTAAAACCATCTGAGTTCTAGCCTGCTATAAGTTAAGGAAGGTGATCAGTCGTGCATTCCACAATCATACACAGGAAAAAAATATTTAATAAGAGTCTTAAGATATTTGACCCAAAAGATTTGATCTAATATATTTATATAATATAAAATTATCTTGCTTGACTTCATCAGAAGTCCCTGAGGAGCTATTGCATAGTCACTGCTACTGTGTTTTTTTAACTGCCCATTTCTTCCTCAAATGAACCTTGCTGAAGATGCCTACTCATTTCAGCTTTCAGAAAGGTCACTCCTGATTTTGAAAGCATGGATGAAATACAAAAAATACTGATATTCTTTGTCTGGCTTTTATGATTTACTCATTTCCCTGTTCGCTTGTTCCTTTTCTTCCCTTCACTTCCCCTCTTTTCCCTTTTGGCTCATACTCATTTTGTGCATGGACGCCTGAGGAGAAAAAAAAAAAGCCTCAGAGATGCTTTTTCTCTTTTAACAAGTTANTCAGAGATGCTTTTTCTCTTTTAACAAGTTAATGAAGAAATAATAGTCCAGGATGAAGCTATATTGGAAACACACAGTCTTTTTTCTTTATCTGACAGATACAAGCAGCCTGTCTCCTAATCAACTGCAAGATATCTAGCTAGAAATTCTGCCAACGATACTTCTTTTATTCAATGGATAGTCATTCAATCAATATGAACTGCATCTCAGCCAAGAAGGGACCTAAAATTTATCAGTCTTAAGTGATCTGTAAAAAACCCAAGCAAACAATAGAACAAAAGTCAGGAAGTGTATAGGCTTGTCCCCTGTTTATTTGCTTTTTTTTTCCTCTGGTAATATATTATGCCAGTATAAGTGAGTGCATGAGCAATGCCTGAGATTCACATTTATTCTTCTAAAAACCTACAGGAAATCACTCAAGCTATTGCTCTTGCAACTAAAACATCTTCTCTGCCATGGATTTATTTCATATTACACTCTTAATTAGCTCATATGTGCATAAAATTTGAAGATGAAAAATGTCTTTCCTAATATAAGCAGGCAGGGTTTTCAATGTCTCAAATCCCATTTATTTTTTTTTCAGATGTGTTACAGTGTATAAAAAATCTGGGGGCTGTCTGAAAGACTAAGTATATTAGAACTGAGGGTTCCTACAAGTAAAATTCAATGTCATGAAGTAATACTAAAATCTCCATTGTGTAATGTTTACTTTACAAGAATTCTTACTTGAAATGAGAAATTAAACAATAGCTTAAAAATACAGTGGTAACTTTCATTGCTTCTACCAACTCTGGAAGTGCACAATGTTATATTTTGTGTTATATTTAATTTTTGTCTGTTTGTTGGGTTTTTTCTGAAGATTGGACACCTAAAAGAGCAGGGAAAACATTTCACACAATATACCACCAGGTTCTGAAAGACAAGAAACTGAAAAGGGCTTTTTTTTGTCTCAGATCTTTTGCAGTTACTATAATCTTAGGTGATCTCTAGTTATTTATTTTTCAGGCAGAAGTGATTTTTTTAAGCCATCACTGACCCTTTAAAATTGCTAAAAGGTTTCTGTTTGTTTCCAGATTTTAATGACTACAAAACATTCAGCTTCAGTTTAAACTGTCAAAGCTCATTCTCAGCCCAAAAGTAATTTAAACAAAAATCAGAAATGTCTTCCTGACAGTAACTAATTTGACAGGATGAGACACAGTGTTTGGGAGGGGTGGAAGTACATGATTAGCGGAGCTTTATAGTGAAGCAACCACAGGACATTATGTGCAGATTGCTCTATACCCTAGCTACATCTCCCTCAACCCCTCAGTATCAGCCTGGCTGATAGGAG
>VZTL01041239.1:1497-39181 GCA_013400535.1 Scopus umbretta
CAGGCAGTTAAGTTGATGACTCTCTTCTGCAGGATGCTGTGGATGCCAGGAGGTTACATGGGAGTAACTGGGAAAAAAATCAAGGAAAAAATGGTGTCAGATGTAGTAAATTAAATGAAGACACCACTTCTGTGGAAAACCTGAGATGTGAAGAGCAGGAAGAGTAATCTGGAAATTATCACTATGTGCTGACTTGTTTTCATGCTCTTCCTTTGGCAGCTGCTGTTGGCCACTGGGCTAGGTGAGCCCGTGGTCTGGCTTGATTTTGCTGCTGTTGCACCATCTTCAGGGTGGAGTTGCCCTCAACCACAGTGCAAATATCCTCAACAGAAAATGACCACCTTTGATAAAAGGACCAGAGCCCTGCTATCAATTTTGTTTTGAACCCTACAAAGCCATGCTGGGTGATGCTATGAACAGGATTTTGCAGAGATACCTCCATCAGCCAAGAGATGGTTCATGTCACCAGGATATGGCGAGAGGCAGGGGAGGTGAAGGATGTGGAGGTGAAGTTTCAAGGCCAACAGGTGCTTATCAGAGCACGAAGAGCAGAGGATGAAGATGTGTTTCTTCTGCTGCAACTCAAAACACATCGGCCAATGCTACCACTATACTTAAATGTTGGGGGCAACCAGCAAGTTCATTTGGGGAAGCCCTGGCACAGAAAGCGATGAAGTCTCTGGATCTCATTTACCCACCCATCATGTTTTAATGTGCTGCAAGTAAGAAATACATTAAATGCTCGATCAAGAGGTGTCAGTTGCTCCTGCCCTACAACCCATTCCTCTGAGGAGCAGTGCCACCATTACAAGGACACATATTGAACTGGCCTGGCAAGATGGTGATTTTGGGGGCTGGTGAGGAGGAGAGGGAATCATGGAGGTCCTGTGTTTCTGGGGTGGTGTTTTGGGATCCAGCAGGCACTGGATGTGAGCCTGGTACATGGTCTGCTGGTGAAAAGGGGACACTAGATGAGGAGTTCGTGTTTGTGGCTCTGCAGGTCCAAGGGGATGGAGGGAAGCTGGACTGAAAGCATATGCATGGAAAAAAGTAAGTCCTGAGTCACTAACCTGTTTTTTCCAGATGGTTTAGGTGAGGCTGGGATTAGAGAGTTAACTGTCATTTTGGAAACTATGGGGTAAAAAAAAAAGAAGCACATAAGTGCTAACAATGTCCCCCACTGATCAGCTTTAACTACAAAAGCAACAGAATTGGCCTTTTAAAGGTCAATCGAAGTGAAAACCTTTGTAGAAAATCTCTTAAACAGTTGAATCCCTCAAACGCTTTGCCTCAGGCTGGCGGATTCAGAAACCAACCTTCCCCTCTGCCTGTCGAGAGCAGGCCACGTTGCTGCTCTGCGGGTGACTGCACCCATCAAACACAGCCCTTTGCCGCCCTTGGGGCAATGTTCCTCCACAAGCTCCATGGAGGAGGCAGAGACTTGGCAGTGCAACTTCTTGGACCCAATTCCAACTCCACCACAGGCTCACCTTTTGCTGGGAGGTAGAGACAGAAGAGATGGGAGGGAGGTGGGTTTCCAGAAGGATTTCCTCCCAGGGCCCATTCTGGCTGCAAACTGCCCGTGAAGGGAGAAAAGGCTCCTTCCAGCCTCGGAACCACCTCCAACTAGATGTTCTCAGAGCTGGATGACAGCCTGGGAAGATCGTGGCTCTTATTACATGCAGCGATTCCTACCTGATCTCCCCAGCTTCCTACCACCTCTGCAAGAAATTGCTGCTCCCCTTTGTAAGAGTTGGAGTGGGGTTTTACTGTTTTATTTACAATAATAGCAATAATAACGATAATAATATGACAATGGGGAAGATGGAAGTCTGTGGGTTTGTTGAAATGTGAGTTGCTTTCCACTGTCTCCTGCTGCTTTTATAGCATTCAGAGTTGGTGGAGCGTACTGAAATGCCCTGGTGCTCCTTTTGCACAAAAGCCACAGCTCAGGCTCAACGCTGGCTGGTCACACATGCTGTTTGTTTACAGGAAGTGGATACTGAGACTCATTGTGCATTTGTTTTGCTGGAAAAAAGGACCTTGGTCACAGAAGCTGAAAAACAGAAGAGCTACACCCCTTCAGAGAGCCAGCTGGGAGAGGCGAGCATCCTGGAGCCAGGCGGCTGGGAGAGCTGCCTGATGTGAAGCCAGGCATTTTATCAGAGGGTGGGATGTACCCATGGGGATCACCATCCCTCTTCAGTTTCTGGCTGGAGATAGGCATGCAGTGGCTGTGCAGATGTTTGCAGGGAAGTGTTTGCCCGATGGTGCTGGAAGAGATGTGCTGATCTTGCAGGAGAAGGGGTGGCTGGTGCCTTTCCTGGGGAAGGCAGCAGGTCTCATTCCTGCCTTTCCTGGGCACCCATCAACCTCATACCAACATCAGGGGCTTACCCTGCAGATGAACTGGACTCAGAGCAGCGTAGATGTGATACCTTCGTGTCTTTGTCAATAGGAATAGGACCTTATTCCTCTACTATGGAGAGGCTGAATCACCCATATCCCACCCATAGGGATCAAGAACAGGTGAGGAGTCCATGTGTGGCTCTGTAGGGCCAAGGGGCTCACACCTGCAAGTCAGTCATGTGAAAGCATCTCCCATGCTTTTTTTCCATCAGAAATCACCCACTCATCCTGACGGTGGCAGGAGGTGCTTGGGCACACAGGAGGTGAACGACTGTGGTGTGCTGGGAGCTAGGAGCTGCAAGGGCTGGCTCCCAGACTTCAGTTCAGCCCCACGGGATGGGGTGCTGCTCCCTTTCCCCACTGACCAGGCACATCTGGAAGATGTCAAATGTTGGAGCCATGTCTTTATTTGGTAGAAGCCCAAATAGATTAACCCCTGGCACCCCACCCTTGCCTAACTGTTCCAGTCCATTGGCTTTGTTAAGTTAATCCCAGCATCAATAAGTTTGTTTGCTAGAATGGCTTTGGGAATTTAGCCCCCTTAAGGAGAGGGCTGCACAATGCTCCATCTTACAGCCTATGGCGACTGAGATGGACCAGGTTTCATAACAGCTCCAGGAGAAATGGTAACATGTAGAGCTGCAAGACAATCAGACAGTATTTGTCCTGGTGCTTTGGGAGTGAGAATGGAGATAGTGACACTTGCCAATCACAGTCATTGCTGACTTGTCATTAGCAGTGGTGAGGAAGCAGTGGAAACACTTTGAAGTGGCAGCACAGCAAACAGAGGGGTGGCATCACATTTCCCTTCCCTCTCACTCTTGGAGTGATCAGAGGAGGCCAAATTAGAGGCAAGTAAATTGCAAAGATTCCCACTTCTGTGCCTCTTGCTTGTCCCTCTCCTCCCAAGGGATTTATAAGGTCTGTGATTTGAAATGGAAAGCAGTATGTCTTAAATAAGCACCATTTGCTTCTGGCTGGGGTGTGAGGCTGCACACAGAAAGGAAAAAAAACATTGATTTCAGAGGAACATACTGTGTTGAGATGCTGGTCTGGATTCTGGCTAGCAGGAGTCTGCAGGTGCTTGTGTAGGGAAAACTGCCTCTGGGCTTCGCCTGGTTGGATGTGAAAAGAACACAGTGCCTGGAGCACTGCTGGCTTTATTTATAATGGTGGGTAGAAACTGGCCCAGATTAGCACTGCAATCCCAATTTATACTCCAGATTCCTTCCCAGGTGGTCAGGAATATGACATATCGAAGCCCACCAGGGATTAGATATTTTCATGGACAGCAGGTCCATAAACAGAGATATAAAAGGGGCAAGGATGCTCCCTTAACTTCCGCAGCAGAACAAACGGGAATGCTGGAGGAGTATGGGAGAAGACTTGACAAAAAGGATCTGGTTCACATCATCTCACTGAACGGTGACTCTTATCGGTGCCATGGGAGGCAATATATTGTGCTAGATGGACTGCTGGTCTGACTCTCTAGGGTACAGCATACTTTCAGCAGTGAAAGCACCAACTGAGCAGGAGCAGTTACTGTTTGGACTGTAATTCATGTGCTTGGGGCTCATTTCTGGTTCTCCCAGGACCAACCAGCTTGCAGCTTTGGCAAGGTCCTTTAATATTACTACATCCCTGTTTTGCATTTGTGTAAAAGGCAGAAGTATAACAAGGTCTTGCTCTCCCAAGGCATTCCTCATTCAGGGGATCTCAAAGGGCTCTGGAAAGGAGATTGCAATCTTCTCCTCCATGGGGAGGAACATGTGTGGCAGTTTCAGTCATGCCAGGACATTGGCTGGGAGGGTGCTTGGTGGTACAACCCAAACTCATGCCAGGAGCTGAACAGTCTGGAAGATGTTCCCATGGCTTCACCCTGGATGGATGACCATAGACAAAAGTCCTTAAATGACTTGTATAGGCATAGCTTCAAGGGACAGGACAGAACTGGGGGATGAAAGCTGGACAGATTTTGGCATCTGCCAGTTCATTAAGGGCTTTGAGGTCAGTGTGTAAAATAGCATTTGGGGTACTTCATTCATCAACTTTACAACAGGCAGAATGAGGGCTGGTGTGCACGTCAGCGCAGCTTTTGGGGGACTCTGGCAAAGTTACCAAATAAAGCACCAGCAGGACTATGTATCCTGCCTCCTCCTCTTCTCCCTGGGTTTCTGGAGGACACAGCTTGCAGGGTGTTAGAGTGGCAGGTACACTGATGGCAGTGCAAACAGCATTGCTGCTATTCCCAAGGGAGCCTGGGGAAATCCAAAGTCATTGCAAGCTATTTCAGGCTGTTCTGGCTGAAGAAGAAATGATGATTCTCTCCTGTCAGTCTAAAGGTCAGATTTTATTGCGATCCAGGGTGGGGAAAGTGACCCTTAGTGCTTTCAGGACAAGCAGCTGCCAAAACATCCTCCTCAGAGAACAGGCTGAGCCCTCCCTTATGTCCTTGAGGGTTTGTACAGGAGGCAGGAGGAGCTGGCCCAGCCCTCCAGATTGGATCAGCTGCGGGCACCAGCCCCAGATCCTGTCTCCAGCACTGTGCAGGGAAGGAAACGCATCTCTCACGTCAGCTTTCTGCAGCACATCGCATCCCTGTACTCCCCCCTCCTCCCTTCCCACCTTGGTCTGATACCTCCCAGGCTGGCAGGACCACCAGCATCACACTGGTTTCCAGCGACTGAGGCCAGCTGGAGCTGCCTGGGAAGAGCTGAGTGAGGTATAAGAGAAAGGAGAAGGTGCCATGGGCCTGCCTGTGTGTCTCCATGCGCACGTACAGAGGTGGCACTCTTCAAGTCTAAAATAGCTGTGATGGTTGTATGCCATAGGCTTGTCAGGTGGAAACCGCACCATTTGCATTAGATGCTTTGCCAAGGTCTGCATTTATAGAGACTGAGTCTCCCAACATAATAAGACTTGCAAATTAAGATATGACTCATCCAGATTCTGGTTTGTTATTTCTTGTAATGATCTCTGGGGTCAGCCCCCACATGAGAGCAAGTTGGCTTAGTGCCACCGAGCTGCCGGAGCTCACAGGGAGAGCTTGGGGCTGGAGCAAGGGGACCCTGCGTTGGCTCTGCACCATGCAGGGCAGAACTCCATCCCTCAGGTGCCGCATGTCCCTGCTTTAGACAGTCATGGGTGGATACGAAACTGGGATCTTCGGAGAGAAGCTGGAAGCAAACAAGCAAGCATGTCCTCTGGAGCCAAAATAGCACAGACATGGTCCCCTTTCCACCCTGGGCTTTGAGGTGAGGATGCTGTGGCAAGCTGGAGCCCAGCTCAGATCTGGGATCCGTGTCTGCAGAAGTGTGGGAGAAGCACAAGGAGTGAAGCAATTTGGCTGTGAGGATAGAGTGAAGTAGCAGAAGGATGCCCAGAGGCGAGTTTCAACAGCTGTCTCTGGAAATGGCTGCAATTTCCACGGCCAGTCTCATGAACCTGGACAGCAAGAGGTCTGCCCAGGGCTCTGCAAAAAAAGCTTGCTAATCTCCATGAAAATTTACAGATGCTTTTTAACAGCAGCAGCGGAGTGGTGCCCTCATGGAGGCATCTCCTGCTGCAGAAAGCTTTCAGGCCAAAAGGACCACTTGACTGTCCATTGGGGCAGTGAAGCAGAGGCATCCCTGGCTGAATTGCCATTCCCAAAGTGAGAGGCTGAGCTGGGAATAGAAGGATTTTGGGATGCTGAGGGTATGGTAGGGACATGGCTGTGTTTCTGTGCCAGTGGGAACTCGGGCTGAGCCAGCTTGACTCAGGGAGACTTCACAGCTTGTTTTCCATAGGAAACGAGTGTTGGTGATTATCCTCCATGTGTCCATGTGTGACCGCCCATCTTGTCCCACCTGCAGCTGCTGCTAAGCCAGGGAAGCAAAGCCCTGGAGCAACAGACTTTATATGCTGTTGGGTAGTGGGGGTCCCAGCTTCCTCCCATTCCCCAGCTGCCCCATCAGCCCGGCGCCAGCTGTTTGCACATCTGTCCACAGCTTGCCCTGCTTTAGGGAACAGGGCATCATGCCGTATGCTCATCTCCCTCCCTTCATCTCTCCCTGCTCCTGAGACATTGCAGGAGCCCTGGCGAGCGGGTTTTGTTTTCCCCGGTTCATGCACATCTCAGCTGACAGCCTTTGAAATGCCCCCGGTTTGACAGGGAGTATTAGCCTTGCTTAGGTCTGCCACGGCCTTCAAGGTTATCACTTCATCTCACGGCTAATTAAGAGCGACCTGGTCCGTGCCATCACAGGCTGCTGCCGTCATTGACAGAGACAAGCGATGATAAAGAATAAACTGGTGTTTAATTAGCTGGTGTAAGTCTCTGCTGGTTCCTAGCAGAGGCTGGGGTGGGAACGGGGCAAGGCAGGATGACAGAAGGGCTTCGCTGGTCTTTGCTTCCCACCACAATGTCCACTTTGGTTTATCCAGGCTGGAGAAAAGCAGGCAATGCTTGGAGCAAGCACAGGATTTATAAAGAGCAGCAAGGGGTCCCACCCAGTGGAGGACAACCAGCCTTTCTCAGCACCAGTGACCAATGTGCCAGGTACCTTTGTGGTCAGTCTGGATCCATCCGAGAGCTTCTCCTGCATTCATCACCTTCCTTCATTGATTTCGGGTGCCCTGAGAAAGTGAAATAACCCTCCAGAGTCAATCAAAGGTGCCTCTAAGCCAGAGCAGTGTCTCTGACCAGCAGATGAATAAGGAGGAAGATTAAAACAAGCAGAGAATGACCTTTAGGGTTGCTGCATGAGACACAGGGTATGTTCAGCGACACCCCAGCTCCTGGCTATGAAAGCATTACCCAGGACTGTCATGCTTAGTAGCTATCTTCAACCTTCCCTCCAGAGGCAGAGATGGCATTTTTGTATTTAATAGCTCTTGATGCATTTCCTTCTGGCCTCTTTCTGAGCTCCTGTAATGGCATCTGCAGCCTCCTGTGTCAAGGAGTTTTGCAGCTCAGCTGGGTAATGAGTGAAGAGTTGCCTCCTTTGCTTGGTTTTGCATCTACTAGGGGACTTCTCCTCTGTCTCAGGAGGGAGATGCTTTTGGATTCATAATGAAATTGGTCCTTGCGGACAGCCGTGGTGTCTGGATCTACATGGTGGCAGCATGCCCCTTTTTGATGACTGATTTTCCTCTGAGGGTTTATTTTCTGGTCAGCGGGAGGTACCAGCCATGGTATCCCTTAGTCTGAGCAACCTTGTAGACAGGAGGGACGTTGATGACCAGCCAAAGACCTGAGACCCTGCAGTGACATGGATCAGCAAAGAAACTGTCTCCTTTGCTCTCTTCTTAGCTCTCGTGGCAGCATTACACACAGCCTGACAGCATCTGTCTGCCTGTGACGGACAGACATAGGTCTGGGTTTCAGGCGAGCCTGGGTAGGGAGCAAACATTTTTGCTTCAGCATCAGAGTCAGGCTGCACCCTACAATTGTCAGCTTGATTTCATTTTTGGGAAGAAAACTCTTTTCATCTCCTTCAAAAGAAGAATCATGTCTATGGGGAAAGAGCAAATTAGCAGCCCCAAAATCTCAGACAAAAAGGGGTTCAGGCTGCTGCAAAGAATCAACCACTGTGCTCTGAGCCTGCTGGTTGCCAGCTAAGGCCAGGCCAGCTCTTGAGGCTTTGGGCTTGCCCAGGTAAAGCCTGTCCAGTGGCCCAGTAAGCCCCGTGATCTCCCTGCCTGCAGCAGACCTGAGGTAGGCTAGAGGTGAGCTTTGCTCTGCACTATGTCTCCTGAGTGGAGCCACCCACGGGGGAAGCAAAGGGAGGAAAAAGGTTGCAAAGCTGATGTTCACCAACTGGAACATGGGGTGAAGATCCTCTCGGTTTGGATGCGGGCTCTCCACATCCCTTTCCAGTGGTTTGGCTCAGCAAAATTCTTAGCCATCCCCAGGACCTCACTGTGGCCATTCTGGTTTTTCAGTATCATTTGCAATTTGGGGTCTGGGGAGAGAAGGCACCTCCATGGCTGCCATGAGTCAGGCAGGGACAAGGTCACCCTTCCACCTTGTGTGTAGCACACGGGAAGGCATGTGGGGTCAGTCCTCGGCTTTGTCTGCTTTGGAGGCAAAGGATGCTTTGTTGCTAAGGTCACCAGCACACTGGGTACCCTTGGAGTCCCAAATATACTCTTCAAAGGGCGGCTTTCGTGCCTGCCAGGCTCCCCACTGGCATGGTTCCCTTTGATTCCCTTTCCTCCCTGACCCACCTCAGGCAGCGCTGGCCCTGTTCCCCTGTGTGACAATGTGTTGCAGTTCCGGAGATGGTGAGCAGGAGTCCTGCAGCTGATCATGCTCAGTGCAGAGTGGATGCTGTGGGCTTTGAACTGACCTTGCTTGCCAAGTGCAGGTTGCTGAAAAGCAGGGAGAGAAGTTTGAAGGCGAGAAGTCTGAACTCTGCCAGTCTCATCCACCAGCACCTCTCCTCTCTGGGCTGGACATCCCTTGTGAGCTTCCACACATCTGCAAGAAAACTGCAGGGAGCAAACTTACCAAAGAAAGAGAAAAACCCTGGTCCACTGAGTTGTCTTAGAAACTTGAGTTACTCTGAAAAGCCAACTACTTTTTTTTTTTTTTTTTTTTTGCATTCACAGGAGAGGTTGGGCTTTGGTTTTCTGACCTTTAGGGACTTGAGGCTACCAGGACATGGAGCTGCTACCAGTTGGCTGTGGCAGTCTGTCCCTGATCTGTCTATCCTTTGGGTCTTGCTGACTAGTCACCCAAGCTGTTGAATATCCTGCCTAGAAAGCCAGCCACCAGCCTGGCTTCAAGTGGGGCATGCCTTGGACTCTGGGACTACTGGATGTGGTCTGGGCATTGTGTCCTCTGAGACGTCCAGGCCTTTGGTGACCTCTCGCTGTGCTGGCAATCCAGGCATCACCAGGCAAAGGAAAGGGAGAAGTGGCTGTCATGAGCAGGTTTTACAGGGAAGTGCATGTAGGAGGAGTAAAGGTTGGTCTCTTGCAGCATGCTTTGAGTTCATCTCCATTTCATGGATGGAAGAATGGGGTCCAAATGAGGAGATCTGGATCCTTGAGAGGATCTCAAGATTTCTGTCCACAGTCCATGCTCTACAAAGGCTGCACCAAGATATATAGCCTTGGTCTTCCCAGCCACTGGATCTGTGCTGCCCCACTCATCACATGTCCAGGTCCATGATCAAAATGGGGGGACACCAGGTCTGATGAACACTTCTAGCCCTAGGGAATGATGAAAGGTGCTCCAAGACTGAGTTCTTCCTTTCCAAACAACCACTTTGATGCAGTCCTGTCTGCATATCAACGAGAATAACAGCCATTGTGAGAGCAAGCCAGCGCCTGTGTGCCCTGGTGAAAGACAAACACTAATATCACCAGACAACTCCACTCAAGAAAGACACAGCAAAATTTATGATGCTGGCCACGGAGGAAAAAAAAACATGATGGAAGATTGCCTGATAGTTGACAGAGTTAAAATCTTCAGGCAAGATTTTTGACCTTCTGATTTTTTTCCCTTCCTCTAACAAAAATCAACCAATTATAAATATTATTAGCCAGATAAAAACTGCTGGCTCAGGCACGGCTTTCTGACACACCGATTTCCAGATCCTCGTCACTTTGGCTTGCTCCAGCTGCCACAAAAACAAATGAGCTGACAGCTTCAGAATTAGAAACCCTCTGCTACCTTCTCTTAGCTGGAAGCGGTGAAAGCTTTTTTTGGAGAGAGAGAGAGAGATTTTAAAAAGTGATTTGGTTTTGCATCCCAGTGTAGCTCAGGTTCCAAAATTAGGAGACCACTTTGAAAACCTGCAGAGCTGGGTAGCTTCAAAAATGGATTAGAAGCAGTGGATAAGTGTGGCAGCAGACACCCTCAGCAATTAGGACACTCTTTAGATTTTTAATATTTAGTGCCCTAATTCCCAGAGGATCAGTGGGGCTTAATTTCCCAAAAGTCTTAGGGGAGCACCTATAGCATTTAGTAGCCATTAAGCTAGAGAAAGCCAGTCCAGGAGGAAGAAAGGACTAGTTTTCAGCAGCTCAGCACACAACATCACACATTCTCATTTTGGGAAGAGTCTGGAGCTCCAAGCCAACCCTGACAGCACTGGAAGAAAGCAGAAAGAGGGAAGGTTTCACACAGCTTAGTTGTTTTTGCATAGAGTCTTTCCAAAGGCTGAAGGGAGTTGGATTAAGGGCCTGGCAGGGGAGGTCTGGAGAGGAGGATCACACTGCACCAGTGGTTTCTTCAGTCCCATCACCCACCCTCCTCCTCAGCCTGCACCCTCTGTGCACCTCTGCAGCTGCGACCATGCTGCCAGTGGCTGTTTCTCCAAATACCCTCTGTTCCACCTTCTTGAGGTGTCTTGGTGCCTCCCAGACCCTACCCTTCATTGCTGCCTCCTCACCTCCTCCTGCTCCCTGCATTCCTGGTTTCAGCATCTCTGCTGTAGATACCAAAGGAAGTGTCTGCTGGAACTGTCAGCTCCTGCTCTGCTCCAGGCATTGCCTTTTCCAACATCTCCTGGGGATATGGACAGTAACTCCTTAAGCAGTGCTTGTTTCCCATGCTCCACACCTCTGAGAACAGCTGAAAGAGCAGTTGAAGGAAAGCAGAAGGGACTTCATGGGAATGAAACTAAAAATAAGTAAGGCAGGCTTTAAATCGGAAGCATCTGGTGCAGGTATGTAGGTATGTTGGCCACCGGGGTTCCTGGCAGGCAGATGGGACATCGTTGCTAACCTGGCAGCCTGGATCATAGGGTCATGTGTAGAGCCATTTGTGCGGCAGCAAGCCCAGACTAACAGGGAAACAGCGATCACTTCAGCTTAAGTCTGAATCTGAGGATAAGCCTGAAGTCACGCAGCTTCTTAACGCACTCTCCATGCTTTCTTCCAGGATGGGTTTTTTAGGCTGGGGTGGATCCTGGCAGAGCCCCTGATAGTGATGTTCTTGCATTTCTCAAAGGTCTTGTGCTTTTTGATGGGAGACGCTGCTCCAAACAGAGGGAAGAAGATGCTCTACACATTCACACTTTGCTTTAGTCAAACTCTGAGCATTTCCTCAGCTTCAACACATCCCACAGAACTGCTCTGGGGCCAGACCCACACATTTGGTGCAGCAGCTCCCAAATGTGAGCAGAACAATGCAACAGCAGCAAACTGGTAACATAGAGGAATGTTGTGAGCCAGCCCCTAGGCTGCACTTACAGAAATTCAGAGATCTGGCTGCAAAGTCAAACAAAGGCCCTTCCTGGCAGGCTGTCCTGACTGTTTGCATTTCCAAAGTGCTTCTGCACTGAGTTCATGGGATGTGAGCGGTGTCATTTTTCCCTGTTGGCACCATCCAGCAATACTCCCAAGAAACAGAACCAGCAAGAGCTCTGGAAAGAAAATGAACTCATGCAGGGAAGAGTAAAAGGGCCTGACTGAGTGAGGACATTTTATTTGGAGGAAGGGGTATAATCTTGTACTCTCTAAGAGCCCTGTGCAGGGGAAAATATGTGTTTGCAGGGGGGTCAACACTATCTAAAGGAGAGAGAAAGTGTTTCAAGACTGATGTTCTAGATACAGACCTGCAGAGATACTCCATTTAGTTCAGTTGGAAGGGTCTGGCCTCTATTATGAAAAGGAATTCATTTTGTTATGAAACTTTGCTGTCTTTCATGATCAGAGATCCCTGGAGAGCTGACAGCTCTCCTGGCTACGCTCTGCTGTCCTCGGCCAGTTCAAAGATAGGCTGAAGGCTGCCAAGGACAGTCAGGCTCATGCCCAGGGTGTGGACCACTCCTGTGGTCCCCCTGCATCAGAAAAACACCCTTTCTATCCTTTCTGGGAGCTTTTGCAAATCTTTGCTTAGCAGAATGATCAGAGGTAGCACTGACTTTTTGCTGAGGGCTGGAGGGTGATGTTTGGGGCAGGGAACTTGTGCCCTACCCTGACCAGATTGATTGGTTCTGGGGATGAAAAATATTTGCAACCCATTTGATTCCATTGCGGTGATGAGAAGATGGGTGAAGATGGCTTGGGAAAAATTTGGTGGCATTTGGGCTACATTTCATGTCTGTGCACATGGGTGTACCAGAAGTTTTGCTTGACTGCATTCTCCAAACTAAGAAGCGCCCAACCACTTGCCCCTTGTCTGCTGTGCCATGGCTCTTTGCCTCGCTGTGTGCTGCTCTTAACATGGTACCTTTGGCTTGAGCCCCATGCTGTAACAGCTAACATTTTCTTGGTAGTAGATATTTGTTTAGCAATGACAGATTTCAAAACAGTAATTCTACAGATTTATTGAAGAAAGATGTGCTCATTATGCTAACAGGCATATCCCATGATATTTCCTGCTGCAGTTATTCCCCCTGTAGTCAGTCAGATCCCACCTCAGCCAGCCGTGCAACATCTCCAGCATGGCTGCGTTATCATAGGGATGCCACCTCCAGAGAGCTCGCTCCACTGGGAGGACGCAGCATCCCCCCAAAGTGAGTTGTAACAGGAACCTAATATGGATTACACAAACCCAGCATTTTCTGCCTTAACATCACTCAAAACTCTTGTCCGTTGTCTCTGGATGGGCTAACCTCAGTATGGGCATGGTGAGTCCCAGGGTGTAGGTCACGGTCACCTGTGTCTGCTCCATTTCTCGACATGTAGGAAGAAATGGCTCCTTTGCTTGGTGGTGTTTTTTTTGTCTTGTTTTGTTTTGTTTTGTGGTTTTTAATTTGTTTTTTGTTTTGGTTTGTTTGTTTGGTTGGTTGGTTGGTTGTTTTTTTCTGTGTTTAGCCCAGATATTGGAGGATGCTGGGAAGATTCCCCTGCTTTCTAGGCCAGCCAGGAGGATGAAGAGATAGACAGTCTCTGTTGATGGGGAGCTGGTCATGTTTCTGGCCCACGAGGGGAAAGAGACCACAACAAACCTCCAGCTCCTCTCTCTCACTGCCCTGTGGCTGGATCAGAGAGGCTGTGCAGGTACCACAGCCTCGGGTGCCTTGGGTGGAAAGGGCAGAAGCTCAACACCACCCTGTGAGCTCCAGGTTTGTCTGCCCAGGGTGATGCAGAGGACAGCAGACATGGATGCCACAGATATAGGTGCATCCAGGAATTTTCTTATGTCAATTGTCCATTACCAGCTCAGCCTACTGAAGGGCAATGAACATCTCATAGGAGAAAAAATCATGATAAACAAGATGACCAGGTAATGCCGTGCCTTGGCTTGCAGACTAAGAACTCATGCTTCATCCTAACAAAGACAACTAGCACTGAGCACTGTCACCCTGATATCCAAAAGGTGATAATGAAGCTGATGTAGCATGAATGCCTGTGGCTATATCACCGGTGAATTCAATCCTTCTGTGATTCTGTGTTCACAAACAGAAAGACTGCAAAAACTGTACATCCTCAATGGCAATATTCCATCAAAATGCAGAGCACATCTTTGAGGTTCACAAAAGTACTTCTATGGAACAGGGCAACAGTAAGGACCATTGTAACGTCAACCATCAGCCAACCATCAGCCACCATAGGAAGGCACCACCTGGAGAAACTTTGAACCTCACAGTCTGGGGTTTTCAGTCTTGACCACAAATTCAGGGGCATCACAACTCCGGATATCACAACATCCGTTACAACTGGGAATATTTGGGCAGTGGATGTTAGCTGTCCTGTATACAAAAAAATGGCGATCTCTGCTTCACAGCCATCTCCTATAGCCTCAACAGTCCTTCAACTCTCCTGGAGATCAAGACAATGTGAAGTGAAAGGCCTTGGGTGGGCAATTCCCTACTGGCCGCTCCTGGGCAGATGCTCATGAACAAGTTTGTCTTCTCCAGCAATAACCCAAGCAGCTCAGTGCTGGGGCTGGGATAATGGGCAGTGCAGTTTCATCCCAGGAGCCATGAAGGCTTTTATCACAGCTGAGACAGGCTGACAGATTAGATTATTAGCCGATTAGAGCTCTCTCGGAAATCAGCACACCTGCATACTACTGTTTTATGCCTTCTTTCAAGTTCCTGATAAAATAATCTCCCTCATCCTCCCTACCTTCTCCAAAGACCTGGCGTTGCAGCTGTACAAGCAAATGACATCCCTTCCATTTATAACCATCAAAGGGAAAGCAAGAAGGGGGGAAAAACCCAACCCTCAATGCTAAGAGCATGCATTAAAATGTTATTAAGTCTCTTGAATTTCATTTGCACAGCTGGAGCTGTCCCTCGTCTCTTTGGGGAACCAGCGATAGGAGTGGGCTGAAAGAACGGACACCCCTTCACCGCTTGCTGTTTTCCAAGTGTATCAGTGCAGCATCTCAGCAGGATAAATGTGTCCCTGCATGACACACGACAGATTTCTTCTCCCCACTTCAGGCAGATGTATAAATAAACTGAACGGATAATCAGTGGCGTACCTGCGGAGTCGGCAATCCACTCACAGCGTCTCCTGCAAGGATCTGTAAGTGGAAAGAGAGGTGCATCCGTTACTCTGGGGGTTGTGCGCACATAATGTCTCAGCTGTCGGTGCCAAATTGAGATGGATTTTGCACCTCAAGACCTGTTCACCCCAGATCCAAAGGAGCCTGGGAAGGCAGGAGAAGATGTCCAACTTTTCCTAAACACATAGATAAACAAGGAGCTCAGTTTTGCTCCCTGGAAGCCTGGGGTGGACCCTGTGAAGTGATTCCCTGACTTGGGTTTGTCATTGTAACCCAAGAAAGGAAAGCCTGGAGCTGGTGGAAATGCTGATGAACTTGTTGCAGTCACTTGTTGCATCCAGAGATGTCTTGCAGTCACCCGGTGAAAAAGCAAGGTATTGTAATGAAACACTGTGGTCCTTTACAAGAAACTTGCTGGAATCTCAGGATTTTCCTCATTGCTAGCTCACAACCCACATGCAGAGGTGGCACTGCTCTGGTGACAGAGGGGTAGTTGGGAGAACGAGGCCACCTTACAGCCACTCCAGCTCAGAGCTGGCATTCAGTAAAAAATCATAGAAAGGGACAGACCTTTGTGCCCTCTGCAAGGTTTGCTGTGATGGAAAAATTCATGGCCATGTCATCATGGACATAGGTTCAATCTTACTGCTAGCTTGTACAAACACCACATATGGCCTTTTCATCACAAACTCCACCTTCTCTTACTCTGTTTTTTCCTTTTCTATGCTATTCTTTCCTCTGGAGCCAAATACTCATTTTTGACTGCCATGGGGATCTGCTGTCCCTATAATGTTTCTAACCTTCCCTGATGCTCTCTGCCTTCTCTGGTTTTGGCTGGTGTTTCCCAGATAAGCCCATTCAGTTCTGCACTCCTGCTTGGATGTCAGCTTCAGGCTGATGACCACGGTGAGCTGAGGAAAAACAACTCTGCTCTGTCACCTGAACACCCATTGCAGCTGTTTGGCAGATAACAGGTCAAAAATAAACACAGGTTGTCATGAAATCTGTGCTGAGAAAGTCTCTGATGCGCTACGCCACCTGGGTCTGCACAAAGGTAAAAGGATCAGCAGGAATGGTTCACCCTAAACCCTATACCCCATGCATCAGACCTAAAAGCTGAGCTGGGCATGGGAAAGTGGAGGCAGCTCCAGGTTCTGCCTGGTCAGCTACAAATCAAAAAGGCTAATTTAGTAGCCCAGGTCTGACAAAGTCACCTCCCTGGGCACCCCAACTCTGGAGATGGATGGTGAGTTTTTGGAGGGTGGCCAGCAATTCACGCTGAGTAACGATGGGCCCCTAGAGGAAGGCACACTGTGCCACAAGTCCCAGTGTCCCAAATCTTTGAGTCTGTGGGAAAAGTTTGAAGCTGTGGGTTCATCACATCAGAAATCCTGATGCCATGGTAGCAGGAAATGATGTAAATTGTGGTGCCAGGATACAAGTTCAAGGTAGATTTTGGAGCACAGAAAGGGATTAAAACACCCTCACTGGAGGGTTTTCTTCTCCATGGCTGTGCTGGAGGTTGTGCATCAGGTAAGAGGTGATGTGACCGTCCTGTCTGCAAGGTATAGCAGAGGGCACAAGGCAATGCTAATCCTCCAGATGCAGGATGGGTTTGTGAATGGGCAGATTTGTGGATACTGAAATTGCAAGGGCCCAGTTGTTGTATCAGATCTCCAGGGTTGTGGTACCACCCTACCAAGTTCCAGGACAAGACAGTGAGAACCACTTGTATCTCCATGCTCTGTGCACTGGATCCCCTGCAGCAAAAAGGCATGCACCCATCTGCCATCTCCTTGGACCAGCGGCTGATGTGCAGGGAATAAAAACACCTTCTGTGTGCATCATCCCTGGGGAAACCCTGAGGACAGTCCTGGCAGCAACTCAGCTGTTCCCTGCACACCACCTCTTTGATTAAATGGAAAGGGAGTGGGGGAGGATGAAGGGAAAGCCCATGGAGGAAATAAAATCAAAATTCACAACAGCTCTGCCTTTTAATTTGATGATTTCAGGGCCGTTCATAAATTTACCTATTTAATTAAATGCCACAAGCAAATGATTTTTCCATTAGGCTCTGTGTTCCTTATTACACTTCACAAGGCGCAAGTTCTCCTTCCTTGCGTGCAAGGCCAGATAACGCTCCCCTGACATTCAGGAAAGCAGCAGGAGTATATTTCCAGGGTTTTTAATGCTGTGTGTTTTTTCTTTCTCTCCCACCCCTGCTTCTTTTCTGAGCAAGCTTGAAAATAAAGAAGAGGGAAGTTTCAGTGGGGTTGTCCCTCCTCTCCCCCTCCTCTCTGCCAAGGATGTCTTTGAAAGCATGAATTAGAAAAGAAGGAAGAAAAGGAAGAAAGAGGAGACGGAGAGCACTACAAGAAAGGAAAAGGAGAGATAAAACAAATAAATAAAGCCAAAAGGAGGGAATACAAAAGGCAAGTGTATCCTTCCAGGCTGGTTTAAGAGCTCAGAGTTTACTGCTTGAAGCTCCCTCCTGACAAAGGAAATCTCAGGAAGAATCCCCTTTCCCCATATATCATTTGTCCCCTTTTCAAGGAAAATTAGCTGGCAAGCTCCAGTATGGGGCTGCAGGATGGAAATAAAAGTCACTGGGATGAAAGGTGCTCCAGTTCTCTTCCACCTAGCTCTTGCTGTTGCTGGTGCTCCCATTGTTTCTTAGCACTGACTCTGTAGCTTGTTCATGGATGAACTGAATTTGCTGCATTGAAGTGCTTTGGGACAGTCGTGTTTGACTCCAGGTGACCTATCCTCTCCTTAAGAGCCTGGAAAGGAAAAACCTCCTTGTTAGCTTCCACCACTTAGTCCTCCAGAGCCCACTGCAACCCTCCATGCATCCATAGAGAGGGATTACATCAAAGATGTTCTGACACAGCAGTTTCCAGTGTCTAAACAGCTCAGCACTGCTGCTTCCTATGGGCTGAAGACATCCAGGGAAGAATAATGTGCAAGAGCAATGAAAAGCAGCACACTGAATGCAGTCTGGCTCAGAAAGTCCCTAAATGGCAAGTTTTTATGCAAAAAGGTATCATTCCACACCAACCCTCTTCTTGAAGTTCTCCCTGAAACACAAGCTATTGGGACCTTCAGGGACAAACTTTCCACTAGTTTTCCAGCCCTCAGCTCCCTTGGAAAGCACCAACGTGGAGATGTGGAGTGGAGCCATGAGCTCTGTAACAAGGCAAAGCACCCTCATTTGCAGGATGCTGTATTCACGCTGATTAGCCGTGTCCTCAGTGGGGTTACTACCTTGTGTGCTGTGGTTAAACAACGGGGATCCAGCTATCGCAGGGATGTCTGGATGCTGCTGCCACCTATGAAGACATTGAAGCATCTAACAGGGAGTGCAGAGGCTGCCACCGTCATTACAGCCCAACATCCCCTGACCACGGGGGGACCAAAAGTAGAATAGAATAGCGTAGACTAGACTAGGCTAGACTAGACTAGAATAGACTATTTCAATTGGAAGGGGCCTACAATGATCAGCTAGTCCAACTGCCTGACCGCTTCAGGGCTGACCAGAAGTTAAAGCGTGTTATCAAGGGCATTGTCCAAATGCTTCTTAAACACTGACAGGCTTGGGGCAATGACCACCTCTCTAGGAAGCCTGTTCCGGTGTTTGTCCAAGTACAGTGCCTAGACTGTTATTTCTCCAGGTGGTATCAACTCCTCTGTCTCAAGGAACACATAATGTACCTTGCATGTTTAAGAAAAAAACACCCCCAAAGTACGAAAAAAAAAAAAAAAAAATCATGTTCTGGGAAAAAGACATGGGAGGGTTCTCTCCAGGTGATCATCCCCTTGCAGGAGCAATTGGCATTCTCCCTTTAAGGCAGAGACTCTTCACTTCTGCTGATGGAAGTCACTTGAGAAAAGTAAAGCAAAAGCCTCATGTAATCCTTGATGTAGCCAGAATGCTCAGGAGACTCTCTACCCTTTTCTATCACAAAGAAAATGAGCCATTCAGGCTTTATTCCCAGGAAAGGACCAGAAAAACCCACTTATTTCCTCAGTGATGCTTGGATGCTTTGGCCCTTCTGCAGGATTGGGTCCCTGAATGCCACTAAGCAAATGTTTACTGAAAAAACAACAGCTATGGCTGTGGAAGGATATTTAGAAGTTGCTTTGTTCCTAATGTTGCTGGAGAGAGAGGGAGATACATAGTAAATTGGTTCTTAGGATGTATATGACACTACAGGGAGCCGGGTATAATAAGGCAGTGTGATCATAAAACCTCTAGTCTCATCCTCATAAAGGAATTTGACCCTCTCTGGAATTTGTCATCGGGGATTATGGGTGATTTATTTTTTTTTTTAATGGTTGCAGCCAGTGGTGGTCGTTCAGTTGCAGTCAGAACTGGGTGAAGCTCGTTCAGAGCTGCTTTCAGCCCAGCTCTGCATGTCGAGGAGAGAGGGTACATAACATTTTGCTTTTGCTCACTTTCCCCTTCCCCCAAAGAGTCTTATTTCCCTGCCAGGCTGGTGGGAGGGGAGCCAAAGGACTTTCCAAGGCTCTGCAGCATCTTCATGAGGCCAGAAATAAGACCTCTATTATACCAAAAAGGAAATTGAGGCATCTGGTTCCCACTCCTTGCTGAGGTCAGGCAGCAAGGGTCTGGCTGGCTGGTTACCACAGATGATATGTCACTACACCGCCACCTACTCAGCTGCAGCACATCCATCCATGGTTGAGATTAGGTCATCTGCTGGATCTCAGCTGACAGGTGGCGGGTCTTGCCTCAAGGGTCACAACTTATTAAAATGTAATTGCATTGTAAATTGAATGCACTGAACTATTGTCTGATCACCATCCAAATCTTTGACCAGGACAGTGGAGAATGCTAATGATCTGATCTACTAACCCCAGGAACCAGAGAAAGGTTTACCTACAGACCTCACTAAAGGGCTATGTTTTGCTTTGCTGTAAGCTTTGCTCTAGGAGCAAGATCCTTACTCCTCTCTCAGCTGACATGGGGAGGTACCAGCTGGGGGTGTAAGAGGTGGTACAATCTCTTGTAGTATGTGAGTGAAGAAAAGCCAAATGGAATTAGAGGAAAATCTCTTGCAAACCCAGGCTTGTCTGTGCTCTTTGCGGAGTGTAGTGGTACAGAGGTTGCTTGGACAGAAAATCAAACCAGGATCACAGAAATGCTCCCAGATTAATTGACCCAACTAATATGCAGGATGGGGTAGGTCCAAATTCTGTGTTATTGCAGCTACAATGCTTTCAGGAATTGAGCTAATCCCACTATCGAGTGACATGAAAACACAGCAGCCTTGGTGGAAAATGGGATGCAGGGATGAGTTTGTGCTTCATGTGGCACTGCAAATGCCTGTTGGAGATGGAGCACACACAGACTTTAGTGCAGGAAATCTTGGAGGGCTGGGTAGGAGCTGTGACCAAGCTCTTTAATCAATGGATGATTGGAGAAAGTTCATGGGAAAACTTTACTTGGGAAACTACATACCAAATGAAGACCATTCACTTGGAAAAGCAGAAAGCCCAGTATGATGATATTTAGGTATGCAGCCCAAACCAGCTTAAGTCTTCAGCAGTGGAGACAAAGAACTGCTGAAAATGAAGGCTGAGGAAGCTCTGAGGCAGGTCATTGAAGGATACACCTGGTACATACCTGTTACACATGCCAGACACCATTTTTATCCAGACACTGACTTTGGAGGTGGTTGGACCAAGCCACACACAATCACCCAAGGAGGACACTTGCAGAATACAATGGCCCAGTCCATTTTAATGATTAGTTTGTTTTCAAAGTCCATCTCCTAAACTTCCTTCCTGCCGACCAACAAAGCCAGGTGGTTAAGGGCACCTGACTGCTTTTGGGGCTCTGGACAGGACTGTGCTTGCGTTTCAAGCTTTAGTGTGGGGCAACGATAAGCCCAAGCTATCCCACAGGCACCCAGTCAGCAAGCAGAAAAGGGAGAGAAACTGGGGTGTCTCTTGAAATGTCCGCTCTCAGGCAGGACTCGTGGTCAGGGAGTCTTTAATTCTGCAGGAAGGGTACTGTAGGCAGAGTAAGGAGAAAGCACAACCCAAGTGTCAAGGAGCATCCAGATCATATGGCAAAGGCAGGCAGGAGCAGACATTAGCAAGTAAGGAAGGCAGCACAGTAGGTTACAAGGTGCAACACAAAAGCACATTGAGAAGTCCACAACAACTTATTGTGTCCAGTTCTAGGATTTAAATACCTCCCCACCTCCTATGTGAGCCCTCCAGATCCTGCTCTGTGGGGCTGACGGGGAGAAAAGGGGTTGTTGCTGGCTGCTGGGAGTGAAGCAGCAGCTGGTGACCTGCTGCAGAGCAAAATCAGGGGCTGCTTGGCTCTTAGTCTTTCACAGGGTCCAGGCGATGAAGACACTGACCCCAGAGTTCAACTAATTTTCCACCGTTACTGCTCCTCCCCTTTCAGCTCACACCTCTCTCCCAGCAACACCCCTGGTCTACCCAAAGCAGGGGAGAGCAGATGAGTGATTTCACTCCAGAGCTGTTCACTGGAATTGAGTCTGTGCCATCTGCTGTGGCATATGCTGTTCACACGACATGCCGACTGCATTGATGAGCAGACAAAATTGGATCCGCGGGTAGACGAGCTCCATTAATGAAACGTCACCAGGATCTTTTGGATCCTGCGGAGCTGTGAACATGTCTGGCTCTGGGGAGACTTCAGAGGGGATGCCAAAAAAACATTTTGGGAGGGTTAGCTGGACTGTGGCTCAGATCATGTCAAAGGAGATATTCAAGAGAGCAGACCAGAAATGCAGCACATCACACACAGGGGTAATAGAAAGATGGTTGTTGAGCTTAAAGTCTCGCTTTGATAATGACTGCAATTAGAATAGAGCTCCCATTAAAAGAAACACAATTCTATTGTGTACACAGGCGGAGAAGAGTAAATACCCATTACTTTATCCACTTTATCTTTCTGTACGAATGTGGGCAATCAAAGGCTCCTGCTTATTGGCAAATGAGCTCATTTACTGCATCTCACCCACCCTGCCTGTGCTGGTGGGAGGCTGGAGGCAAGAGCTGCTCATGCCTCCTCGAAGAGAAGCTCCCTACGTCGCTCTGCTGCTCTGCCCCACTGTCCCTCCCTCTGGGCTGCATCTCACCTCCTGTCCCCCAGGTCCATCAAGCTTTCGGTGTGCTCCCTGGCCTTTTTACAGGAAAAATCTCCATGGCCACAGCTGTTTCATCCTCTCCTTGCAGGAAGGAGTCTTGCATGGAAGGTCTTGGATGCTGCAGCGTGGTGGGTCGTGGATGGGGCTGGTGGTGAGGTTAAGTGAGGTTGCAGATGTTCAGACCTTGTGCGCCAACTCCCTCTACCACACTCCTGTGAGAACATAAGCACACACAATGTGAGCTCAGGAAGATTTCCTGGACCAACAGGAGGCGAAGGCAACTTCAGGGATGGCGGGAGGGGGAATAAAACCCGTTGTAAACCATTGTCCCTGCATGGTTCCCAGTTAACACGGAGAAGCTCGTCTCCCATACCATATGATAATGGAAAATGAGTAGCAAATTGACTCATTAACGGTGCATCCAGCTGGGCATGCTCTTTCTTAAAGCCTTCGCATTGCTATGTAGCGGAGGGGCCACTCTAGCACAAGAAATGGTGTTTGGTCAGTGTATTATGCTGGAAAACACAGATTTGGCTTGAGTGAAACTCTCAGTGAACTAATTTTCCAGTCATTTGGCCAAAAGCCACTCACAGGATTTTTTTTTTGGGGGGGTTGCTTTTAAAAATTATTCTGCTGTAGAACAGCCACAGCAGTTCAATTGTAAAAATTTTGTCACATGGAATGTTTTGATTTTTACTTTTCCAGTGCTGCCCCATTTCAAAACTTAGCAAAATGCAGCAATTACTCTAAGTAAAATTGAGGAAGGGGTGAGAGCAACAAATTGAACCCTTTCCTTTAAGATAGGAAAAAAATAATATCCTATCACTGTGTATCCAGAAATGATTTTTTCCTCTGATTTGAAGGGAGGAGCAGAGGTAATGCCGCATTTTTAGTTTGTTCTATTCTTTGGGTTTTACTCTGGGTGGGCCCAAAATACATTTAAACAAGTTATGGCTGCAATTCTCCCAATTAAAATGGAACAGCTTATTTCCCACAGCATAGAAAATGTTGCAAATAGAATCAGGAGGAATTAGGGGGAGCAGGAGCTTTTCTTATGAAAATGCATAGGTTTCCAGCCTGAAAGCTGATTGCTGATTTGCTTTGGGCATGGTGGTTGGTTTTTTTTTTTCCATCTTGACTGATGCAGTGATGTTTCACTCTGCAGGGAGAGCACAATTCACCCGTGGGGCTTCCTAGGGGGATGCACCATGGTCTGTGGCTGTGGCCTCTACTCTTTGTGTGCCCAGAACTGCCTTCATCCATGGCAGAAGGAAGGTCTCTGCTGCCTGGTGACGGAGGCACATCCAGCCTCATGGTGAGATGTGAAAGCGCCTTCTAACCCATAGGTTTCGCTCATCCAAATCCCTGTTATCACATTTGATATGTGCCTATGACACCATGCCCAACATGGTTTGACTAGAGAGACCTATGGGAGAAGGTGGGAGGAATGGGGGTGATGGAGGACATCACCCAGCAGTGATCCCCTTTCCAGATGGGGGGAATCCCCCTTGCTGGGCAGGGGACAACAAGACGAGCATCACTGAGCTTGGGTTTTACTGGGGAAAATCCGGTATTCACAAAACTCTGTCTCAGATCCCAAAATACTGCTGGCCTCCTCCAGCCCTGGACATGGGAAGACTGTGGGGCCATGTCCGTCCTAGCAGAATAAGTAGGGGAAGCAGAATAGGGGGATACTGCCTACTCCACTGAAGGCGATTAGGGAAGCGATGCCATCAGGGGAAATGCCTGTCACTTTTCATTTGCAAACTCTTCTCTGCAGGGATCGCTTTCACACCGTACACAAGAGCACCAGGGAACATATTCCTCTTTCGTTTTGGAGAGAATCTTAGATCATCAATGTTGTTTGCTAAGGTTCTGTCCAGAGAGAGTAAAGAGCTTTGAAATGTTAGGCTGAGATCCTGCAGTGAAGAGAAAGGGGGAACATGTTCTGCTGAGTTCAGAAAGGAAAAAAAAAACTTGCCAGATTAAAATGGAAAAAAAAGGAGATTCAGCCTCATGCATTAGTCTGAAGAACAGAACACAGAGAAGCACTCTTACTCTGATTTTCTGTGCAGCCCAAACCATCAGAGATGTCTCTGTCACCTCTCTGTCATAGCAAACCAGCATAGCTCCCATGAGAACAGCCCTGCAGCCTCTGCTTGGGTTCAAACAGGTTTCGTGGCACGTTGAGGACAATGTACGTTCATTACAGCATTTTTCTAGTGACGGCAAAGAGCTGAAGAACGTCTCTTTGCAGGCAACTGCAGTGAAGCCAGCCAACTCTTCTCACATTTCCCACCCTGTGAAACCCCCGTTTTCTGTCTCTAGGGCCACTCTTGGTGGATCCAGAGTCAGCCAGACCCTGAATGATGTGATCTTTGCAATGCCCCAGAAGAGAGGGCATGGCACCAGATGCACTGTGGAAAAGGAGAATAGGATGTATGTTTGGTGGAAACACTGTCCTTTTTTTTTTAACAATAATGCAGGACCATAAATTGGGACTCAGGTGCAGCTCCCTCATGAGGGAAATAGAGTTTCCTCTCGTCCCCTGGCCTGGCAGAGCAGCTTGTCCCCAACCTCAGGCTGGCATGGGGTGACTGCCCACCAGTGGAGGTCAGTAAGGGGCTTTGAGATGTGCTGGTCCCAAGGAGGAGCAAGAGGTGCAAGGCCTGCTGGAGCAAAAAGTCCTGTGTGCTCATGCTGGCTGCATGCTAGGGTAGGTAGGGACCAATGTGCACTCATGGTGGAGAGGGGAGATGGTGGCCCCACCGCAGGGTACAGGGCTCCCTTGCAGGACACACTACATCTGAACTGCAATGAGGTACCCGACTGGTATTTTGACCTGGAACCAGGAAGCAGAAGAGAAGTGGCATGGGCGCATCCACACTCAGAAGACCTCTCTGCAAGACCTGCTCCTAGCTCTCTCTGAGACATGGATGGACGCCACATTCCCTGGCATAGCGTGTGGGTTTCATGCTCTGGAACAGAAGCTACAAGACTTTGATCTATCTGTAAGACTCTGGTCCATGTTAGTACAGTAAACCTCTGGCAGAGCAGGGGTTTAAACACAGATATTCCCAAACCCCGACTAAGGAGAGAGGTGACAATCTCCCTTTGCTCTCATCCCCTACATGAAGCTGTTCTCTCCAGCAAAGTTTTTGCCTTTCCTATCCTGTTATTGTTTGGCAGTGAAAAACCCTTACCACAGGCATTCATGCAGTGTTAATTTTGACTGATAGCTGCCTTCCAGCCTCGGGAAAAACAGCTGCTGAATGTGCGAGGTTGGTACCATCCTCCTGCTGCTCCAGGGCGGGGATGCGTTTGCTCCTCTGTTCAAAGCAGGGAGGGTGCTTGGAAGAGGCTGTGCTTGTTTCCCTCTCCCACATCTCGGAGAGGTGAGGACTCCTCCCTGTGCCACCCCTGCTCTGGGCAGGCTTCAGGTGTGTTCTGGTTTAACCCGGCAGGCANGTAAGAGAAGAGATAGATCATCCCTTTGGTCTTGCTTTTCCCACTGCAGTCCCTGCTGACCTTTATGGCCCCTGGGGCAGGGCTACTGAACTGTCAGAGGGGTAGAGGATGGGTGGGAAATTTTCTTGGCAGAAAATGGGAAATTTCCTGCCCTGGGAGACCAGAGAACCACCCTATCCATTTCACAACCAGGTAAGTAAGATGCTGCAGGGCTGCAGACTGGATTGTTGAGAGGAATTGCATTGCTCAGCACCATTGGAAGTCTGCACCTGGCTCGGCCAAGGTTGCCCAAGAAAGCTTTAGGGCATCTGGGGCACGAACATCCATCTTCTGAATCCTTAGGCAGATGCCCAGACACCTGATCATCCTTCCCAGTGTGAAAGCTCTTTCCAGAAGTGCTTTCAATGTTTGGAGACCACCTCCTCCACCAAGGTTGTAATTAGTTGTGACAACTGCTTTCCCTGCAGGAATAAAATGAAGACATGTGAGTGGCTCTGTGACCACAGCAGCACAGCTCTCTGCTGTCAAGGCCTGGAAAAGCACGATGCCTCCAGGCTCTGATGGCAGCAACAAACTAGTCCTCTTTCCTTAATATTAATTTTATTAGTGGTGGGTTGTTTTGGAGGAGATAGCTCATTCAGACTGCTGCTCTTCACTGTCCTGGGATAGGTGAAATGAAGTTGTGTTATCACGGTGAGAGCTGCACAAGAAAACAATGAGCTTGCGTTTTGAAACGAAGAATTGCACAGAGGGTTTGAGGTTGGTTTTTTTGAGAGGTGGGGTTTTTTCCTAATTTTTTGTTGTAGCTGGTTTTATTTTTTCCTTCATGAAGCCACACCACTGGAGAAAATACAGAGCAGTTTTCCTCTATTACCCCTGCACACACACACACACACACACACACACACAATCTTTTCCCCAGCTGGGAAAGAGGAGGTGTGTGCTCCTTTTAGGGAGCCTGTTAAAGCACTTACAGCTAATGGCTGGATGTGACATAAATAATGAGGCAGATTCATTAGCTGGAGAGGCAGGCAGGTAGTTCAGTCTGGGATCCTGGCCCCTTCCCAGGCACAAGCACGCCCACGAATATACACCCTGAGGGGAATGACACTGGAGAGAGAGGAAAACTTCCTCCAACACAGGGGTGGTGTTGGGTTTTCGCCCCCAGCCCTGTGCATGGTGTAGGAAGAGATGCTTTATCTCCCTGGTGCAGGAAAGGAAATGCATGCTAGAAATTTTGGGTAGCAGCTGGGTGAAATTAGGGATCTGTTTAGCACCATCACTCACTGTTTCTCTCCCACTTGCAATGGAAAAATTAAAAGGAACATGCCCGAGCTCCTGTGCACAAGTGGTTCATCATCTGAGTGGCCTTCATGAGGGACACCAATGCTGCTGAAGGCAATTCTTGATTCCTAACCCAAGGAGTCCCAAGTCCAATTAATCCCAGTGGCTGTTCTGATGTGTGGGAACAACCTTGCTGCATGTCAGAGGGCACAGGAGAGGTTGTGCTCTCTGAGGTCTTTCTCTCAAGTGAGGACCCATGGGGATTGCCATTTCTGGGGTGACTTCCAGCATTTTTGTGTCATCCAGTCTCAGGACATTTGGGGTTTTGGGGTCAAATGTCCAGCTGGATACCAGGTAAACTCCCAAGTCCTTTGTCTGCTTGGGTAAGGGTAGATATGAAGCAATACTGAATCTCCTTAGTACACTGTGAATATGGGATTTGGAGTTGTGGCATTCAACAAGAGATGTCCCCAGACATCTACAGAGTCCTCATCTTTCCCAGAAGGATCCTCACACTAAACCATGTATCTGACAGACTTGCGCAGAGCCAGACATCTAATCTGTACATTTATGTACCTCCAAGACGCGTGTGTGCATTCATTGCTTAAATAAGAAACCACCTGGGGCTGTAACTACCTGCCAGGTAAAGAAAACTAGGCTAATTTTTTATTTCCAAAGCAAAGGCCTGAAAGTTCCCAAGGCCATGCAAAAGGTAGCAAAATTACAAGCAAGACCTGCAAGGACAATGGAAGGCTGTAATTCTGCTATTTTCTTTTCTCCTTGCAAAGGGCCAAAGCGAGTGTCTAAATAGCAGGTAGATATGTGTGGGGAAGGAGAGGACAACTACCTCCTCCACCTGCCCCAGCTCTCATCCTTCCCTTGCTAAACAATGTCATCTCCCCACTTTCTGCTTTTCTCTCCCCAACCTTCCTCTTCCCCCCTTTTTTTACATGAGTTGTAAGATTTAGCTCGTTATCCAGCCTACAAAGTGGCAGTGGCTGGGACTCAAACCTGCTTTGGCCATCAAACCTGCTTAAAACACATCCCCTCTGCTCCTCCCTCGACACTGCCACAGGGCTATATTGTCCATAAAGAAAGCAAACCACCGGGTGTTGCTCCCTCACAACTCATTTTTGCAGTCCACAATAAGCTCCGCAATCCTCCCTTTGTGGACGGCAAAATGCTAATCTTACCAAATTGCATGGCCCTGCTCTATCACTACTGCAGGCTAAAAATCAAAGCTTGTTTGACATAAATGACATCAACTGGCACCATTATAGCCTCCACACTACAGAGACCAGCTGTAAAGCCTGTGTCAGAAGGAATATCTCTCCACGTATTATCAGCTGATTTAAATACTAATGAGCCAATAACCACATTTGAGCAGAATAATGGGCATGATAATAGAAGCCATAAAAAACAGAGGTACCTGTGATATTCTCAGAAATGCTTCCAGGCTCCTTTCCACTCAGGTATTAACCCTGTTAGTAGCTCTCACAGGAAGAAGCGAGGGAAAGAATGTCCAACAATGCCCAGACACAGCTGCAGAAATGCATTTAAAGGCACCGTATCTGAGGGAGCTGTGGACAGGTTTATTCTGTGTTCTGGTTAGATGCAAGAAGGCTCCTGGTCTTAGTCCATTTGAGGGTTGATGGCAAATATTTCCAATGAGGCAGGTTGTCTCCTGCCTTGTAGGTCAGTGCAGACATTTAGAAGTTGCTTTGAAGGAAGATGGTGCATTGGAGAAGGACTGGGTGGTTGGGGGTCACCAGTTCCCCTCTACTATGCAAAGCCCAATGGCAAGCCCCTGGACCACGTCCCTGGTTTCCATGTCTTGGAACAGACACTTGGACACTGGCCCAAATCTTTCCCATCAGGTCTTGGGGGACTCCGCTATGCAGACGAGCTCATGTGCCTAAAATTTGGAGGCTTTAATAAATACTCCTCCAGAGTCCAATGGAGCATGCTCATGTTTATGAACCTCTGGATCAGTCCATGGAATGACATCAGCTCTCAGTGCTAGCTAGTGTTAATGACCACTTATCTGCCTTCAGGCTGCTACAGTTTCATCTTTATCCACTGTTGTTGTTATTATTATTATTACTACTATTATTATTATTATTACTATTATTACTATTTTAATTTTCCTTCTCATACTTATGAAACTTGGCTGCAAGCAGGGGCTTGGAAAAGAGAAAATCTACTGCTGGCTTACATCAAAGAGGCAGTACAGCAAGAAAATAGGAAATGAAGAGCAGCAATAAAATGAATTACTAAAAAAAAATGCTCCTATCCCTGACTTCCTTGATCAATTACTGTTGCTATAGTAAGACTATAAGTTATTACAAAGGAAGAAGAAAATTAAAAAGTGAAACTGAGTGAGGGGTAGGAATTAATTGGAGAGGAATATAAACAATGGTAAATAAGTGAGATGTTAGGGAAAGATGATCAGGAGGTGGGAAGGGACACATTTGCTTCTCCAGCCTTGTCAAGGTGTCAAAGGGACATGGGTTATTCAGGGACATTCAGGAGGACAAAAGTGACCTCATAGAGGAGATGGCAGTTTTGAGCTGAGGGCAGTGGACTGCAATATCTGCCCCATCACTGAGTAATTCTCTGAAGCTCTGAATGATTCATTCCTCAGGGTCATACTAAGTTCATCAGCATTTCTGAGGGGTTTGGGACTCACTATTTACCTACAGAAGAGCCCCAAAACCTCAACCAAGTTTTGTCTGTGTCAGAGTAAGTGCTGAGAGGAAAAAAGGAAAGGAGTGATTTCCCCAAGGTTTCTCAGCAGAAAAGGGACAAAGGAAGCTTGGAATAGGTCCCAGGGTTAGATCTGCTGTATTTATTTTGGCTCTGAAGTACAGGAGCTGTTCAGGCTTTCAATTCTTTTGAGGAGAGTTGGATCATGGTTAAGCCAAGCCTGTGATGTAGAGGAAGGGACACATGTTGTCCTTGCTGAGTGGACACCGGTGGTGCTACAAGGACTTAGGATCCAAGTGGGAGAGCTGGGGCTTTAGGGAACTAAGCCAGTTTGGTTTGGGTTTTTTTTTTTTTTTTAAATCACAGTTGCCAGACCTACACAAGTTCTGCTCCCAGGTGATCCAACACCCTCCTTCTGATGGAGCAAGTAAAGCCCCATGGCTCTGTGTCTACAGCAGGGTTAAGAAATAAATGTTCCTAGAGAGTGAACAGTCCTTTAGCCCCAGAGATGCTCCCTGACAGCAGGAGAGGAAGCACACTGCAACCGTGTAAAGGGGCCAGGGAAGGACTCCAGCTCTCTGTCAATCACTCTCACACCATATTTTGGTAACAAAAGCTTTAAGAACAGATGAATCATTTGACAGGAGCTGTAACATTCCCTGTGGTGAAGGTCAGTTACAAACTTCTAGTGCATCATTGTGCATGGCTGGGTAACGTAGGTCTATGAGCAGCAGTCCATAGAAGTGTGAAGGGTAATGAGATGTGTGATACGGAGGAAGCCAAATGATACTTCCAGTAGCCTGTGCGTGTTATGGTGTGTAGTCATACATCTACACCTGAGTGTAGATCAGGTGAGGTCCAGATAAACCAGTGAAGGGATGAATTCTGCCCCTGCTGCACCCACAAAAATCTGTAGTGACTGGACCAGTACTGTTGCTCTATATTTAAACTAACATGATGGATATCTACATCTCTTTTGGAGAATTAGCCAGTGATACTGCATAAAAGGCTTTACATAGACAGCTTGTAATCTTGTGAGTGTTGGTGAGATGGTTTCAGAAAGGCTGAAAGGAGCACCACTGCCAGGGTTTCCTGCACTCCCAGCCAGCCCTATCCAAGCGGGGGAGGCAGGACATGCAAGGCTTGCTTGCACTGAATTCAAATCTAGAGCGATGTTACTAGGACTATCAGCATCAGTCCAAACTGACACTGATTGTGTGAGATCTGAGAATGCCTTTTGGACATGCACTTGCAAAAGAATCATAGAATCGTTAAGGTTGGAAAAGACCTCTAAGATCATCTAGTCCAACTGTCAACCCAACACCACCATGACTACTAACCCATATCTTGAAACTAAACCATGTCTCAAAGATGGAAAAGGAAGGGGAAGCAGCAAGCTTCAGTGGAAGTCGTGGGGGACCTGACAAACTATTGCCTCCATGAAACTATGTTGTTGCCCCTTGGAGGTTGTATTCAGGCTTACCGGACTGGCAAAAGATCCCACCAGGCATGCCACTGCTCTGGTACCCTGCTTTTGAGGTTCAACCTGGAGCAGAAGGCATCTCTGTGACCAGGTATGATTTTCAGCTGCACAAACCTTCTAATTGGAGGGTCTCAGACTGACACCCAACCCTGCTTGCAGCGGTCCTGAAACTGAGCTGGGGACAGCTGGTCAGTTCTTATGTCTCCAGGATGAAACACTACCTGGTATGGGCAGGGGCCTCAGGATGCTTTTATACACCTGAAAGCACAAAACCCCTCTTGTGTGAAAAGCCTGATGTCTGGGAAGAGGACATAACTGATTGCCTGAATCATAGGGTGCAGGCACGGTTGTGTCCTAGAGGATTTCTAGTAAGGAAAAGGGGACATCATCCCATCACCCTCCCAACCACCATGTACATGTGGTCCATCTAGCACAAATGATATCAGAAGTGGTTTTACCAACCTCCACCCTCCTATGAGGGTGCTGCTGATGGGGACCCAGATTTAGCAGCAGAGGGAGGCAGAGAAGGCTGTTCTCCACTCAGGAAGCCATGGGTCATCCCTTTGTTCTGAGTTGGGTGCAATTCACCATCTTGCTTACATTAGCGATGTGCTTTTGGGGATTTTCTGTGGTTCGGAAATCTGTTCTGTCATTTCTGGCTGGCAGTGAGATGCCCTGGGGACAGGACTGGGAAAGAAGGGTAAGAGAGAGTTCACTTTCTGCGTAGCAGATCCGGCTCTGTCTGAAGTCAGCTGTTCCCATCGCACTGAGGGCCGGCAGCAAAGCATAGCCTACATGCTTTCAAAGCATTTTCACCCTTGGTACTGGTGCAACCCAGTTTCCTGCTTCCCAGAAAAAGCACGCTGGGAATCCCTATCCACACCATGTGGGAAGGATCACTGTCGTTATAATTTGATTTTTAACAACACAAATGTTCTCTAATCAGAGATATCTGCTATATATCGGTTAAAGCTTTCCAAGACCACACAGCCTGGGCTGGATACCCACTATGCCAAAAATTTCGGGTTGAACTGTTCCAGTTTGGCAATGTCTGCAGCCACTGAAAACAGGAGCTTGGAAGAACAACTTCCAGGAAAGTTTAATTCTGCCAGGGCTTTACTGCTGTTAACAGCTGAACCAACCCACGCGTGGTCTGTGGGACAGCAGACATGGCCCATACATGACATGTGTTGATGCTGAACTTGGAGGACATGGAGTGGGGTACACACAGACAAATCAGAACATCAGCAGGGCTGAGATAACAAGATATGCTTTGAAGAATACACAGGTACCTCTGCCTAAAAACAGCAATGAATTAGCTAATTTTTCAGCCAAAACTAGAAATCCTGCCCAGGAAATCTTGTTTGCCCCAGCAGTTGCTTATGTGCCCAGTGTCTAGATGGAGGAGAAGGCACATTATGATTATGGCAGATAACTTCGTGCCTCACCAAAGAGGCATGCTGCTATCAGTGATTTCCGGAGCAGAGCGTGTCTCGGGCCCCATGGATTGTGCTTATCACAGAATAACATGCTGTTAGACTATAATTCACCATGGGAAGTTTCTCTTTAAGCTGGTTTAAGCAAAGAACTGATAAGTTGATAGAAGGAGCCTAGCTCGCTTATGGTGACCTTTAAAAAGAATATGACAGGGTTTCACTGTCAAAGTTGTTTTGGCTGGACGTGAGCCACTGGCATGCAGTTGCTATCAAATTCAAAAGCTGATTGCTGAGATGCTGGAGAGAGCTGGTGGGTAAACAAACCTTTAGCACACTTTCCCTCTTCTCCACTTGGCATCCATCGAGCTGAGCTTGGACAAGAAAGTCCCAGGACTGGAGAATGCACCATCTTGTGCTTTCTTTACCTCTCAGGCTTTGCAGCCTGCAGTGTCTTGCTTGCAGGCTGTTGGGATGGCAGGGCTACTCCAAGGTGGAAGAGGAACAGTGCTGCTAAAGGCAGCAGACTGTGACTATCTGAGTGTGCGGTTAGTGCCCCATGCAGTGTGTAGCAGCCTTCAGTAGCTGCTGCAGCCACATCCCAGATTTGGGACCTTCCTGCAAGTCCAGTCTCAGCAGTGACCATACTTCCATATGTGTAAAGCTCCCCTGCTCTAGATTGAGTGACAGCAAGGGAGTTATACCAGCAACCAACCCATGGAGCAGCTGAAGGTTGCCACGGGAGGGGGACAAGTGAGATGCGTTGTCCTATGTTGCTGAGGAACTACACAAGTAGGTCAAGATACTGACTTGGGACTTCCCAGAACTTTGCAGCCTCCTCGAGCTGTTCTGGTCCATGTGAGAAAGTGCCTTCAGTGCAGAGGAGCTCTGGGAGCCACGGCTAGTGCAGATTTCAGACGTTCCCTGGGTACCCCAGGAAATTGCCTGTGGCTTTCATGTTGAAGATTGGCTATGTGCTGGTGGAGGTTGGGTGCCCTGGTCTGCACATTTTTGCTTTCTGTCTGGATGTGGTGCCCCTGGAGGCCAATGCACCATGGGAACAACTCAGCTGGGGACCTCAGCAGGTTACAGAGTCCAGCCCATGCCAAAACAACATTTCACAGGCAGCACCCATTTGCCTATAAAACCAGCTGGGCTGCAAGAGAGTGAATGGACAGGGACATGGTCAAAGCCCATGGATAGAAACTGCTCTGTGGGTTCCCACAGGGAAAGTGTTTTGTCAGTACCGGGCCATTGCAGAGGGAGCAAAGGCTGGAGGAAGAGGAGCAACCCTGTCTAACCAAGCTTCCATCCTTGTCCATCACAGTGCTGCCAGGCCATCAAGGGGTGATGGAAACATTATCTCCGGGACCCATTACCTGTGCAAAGCTGAGCCCAGGGGAGTGCTGGCTCTCAATTCTTTCATGTTGACTACAGGTGGGAGACTTATACAGATGCCAGACTCCAAGTCACTGTTTTCCACAGCAGAATTTCAATATTTCTGCTTGCTAATGAAGATATATACATTAAAAAAGGTACACTACCCTAGAGACCCCCATCATTTTAAATCTAGGCTGGGCAAACCTAACTAGAAAACACACAGTGGGGGACAAACCTTTGCTAGCAGTGAGGTAGACGACATATGCTAATAAGATCTTTTCCCATCTCTAATTTCTATGAATCTAACTGCTCATGCAGAAAGCAGGCACTGAGAGATTTGGAAAGCTATTTGTGTGGGTAATTGACATTATTTTCTCTGCTAGGCAGTACGCCCAACTTCCAGTGTTAATATAAACATTTTTTTAAATGATAGCTTGTGCATTTTGTGGGCATAAAGCAGCATTTGTATTTACAGCCAAAATGCATAATAAATAAATGCATACATTTGGTAGAATATTTTATCTCCCTGGACAAAAAAAAAATCTATTCAGGCTGACCAGAAATGCTTGTTAATTCTGGCTGGACTTAGCAAAACATTTTGGTGAAAAGCACGTAACAAAGAGTTTGAGATTTTTTTTTTGGAGGATGTGAAATGGTTTTTGATTGCCAATTTCAGCACAAAATACTTCCTTTTCGGAGGTTTGAAGTGGTGTTTCAAAATTGACCTCTGTTAGCCTTTATTTTTAGAAAAAGCTGAAACAAGGAGACAAAGGGTTTATTCCAGGTTTTGTTCAACCCACAATTGAATGCCTTTTTGGTTTTTTTGCATATTTTGATTGTAGAAGAATTGTTTTTAAAAGCTTGAGCTAAACCACACTTTTTTCCTCCCATGTCTGCTGTGGGGAACTAGAGTTGCAGTCATACTGTAGGAATGGAAATGGTTTGAGATTTGTTTTCTCCACCCTGCCACCACTGCCCGTCCTTCCCCGATCCATGGCTAGACCCCGCTTGCATTAGTTGAACTCTTAGGGCCTTGTGCTCTAAATCAGATCTGAAAGATGATTTGACATGTATATATAAAGTAGTCTTGCAAAAGGAAAAAAATAGGTTGTTTAATCAAGGTCTTTTCTCACATCAGTGTGGAAACATGTCTTGTCGCCTTGGGGTAACACGTAGTCCTGCACAGTGGCTTAACGGCAGTGCCCCTTTCCCCAAATCACACACCAGTGCCACTTCTCATGTTTGCACCTTCTTTGTATGCTGTCCATGGAGCATGGGGGCATGCTGGATTAGGGGATTTTTGCCTTCCCTCTTTCCTTTGCAAAACTCCCTGCTCCTTCCTTTCAGTCCTGCACATGCTGCCCCACTCCTGCTTCTGCCCACCTAGCAGTCTTCAAGGTGATGCTCTAAGCCAGATCTTTACTTGGCAGTTCAACATGAGGCTCCTTCCAAAATATTTTTGTAGGAAGACGCAGAGCAGGATGGAATAACTAGGTCAGGAAAGCAAAGAAGTAAGCCAGCACTGCTGTTAACAAATAGGCGTGTGGCACCTTCTTACCGCTTCCTTTCGTGATGCCCTGGTGCTGCCGAACACGTGCTCTACCCCAGATCTGGCTGTATTAAGACACTGGATGAGGTGCACCTGTATAAATCCCTTTGTGAAATGCCTCCCGTTTCATCTCTGTGGGGTGAGATATCACCAAGGTGAGGGCTGCAGACTAATCCCTGAGAGGCATGGGGCAAACAGAGCAGAAGCGGAAAGCCAGATGGATATAAGTGACATCAATATGATCTCTACCCTCTGGCTTGGACTTCCAACCTTACCAGTCCAAGGGGAAGAACAACCTCTGGAAAGTGGAAAGGAGTTCATTCAGCGCAGAATGGACTGGAGGTAAATCATCTCTGTAGTTACCATGTGCAGTCCCTTCCTCTCACTTCAAATTCTCCCCTTGGTGCAAGCCAGTATCCTGTTCCTGCATTCATGTAACTCCATCTTCAGCAGAAGATACCACGATTAATGACTGATTTCTATCTGGTCAATCTCAAAACTAAGATTTGGGACTAAGGGTCGTGGGAAGGCAAAGCAAGCAACAGCCCCACTGCAGGCAGGAGGAGAGCCCTTCTCCAAGCAAGTAGGGAACTGGCACCCCCAGGGAGGTTTTAGCTGTGCAGCTGCTTTTTGTTTTTGGAAGAGTACAGCTCAGTTGCTGCCTTGGAAGGGAAGAGTAGGGCCTGTGACTAGAGCAAACAAGGTGGAACTGAATGAAATGGGGCTGGAGGGCGTTTTCCCACCATGACAGTAGCCAGCTGTGAGTGCTGGGAAGAGGCAGCCCTGGCAGATCGCTGCTGGGATCCAGGATGAGTTGCCCAGTCAGAAATGGAACGTGTCCAACATCAGGAAGACCTCTCATTAGCTAACACAAACCCAGATTCATGCCATTTGCTATGGCTAGGATGCCATGCAGTTCCTGTGGCCCTCCCATGCTGCAAAAACATTATGGCTGAAAAAAACGCCCCCTGGCTAGATTGGCCAGCAAACAGAGAAGAAGGCGGCTGCTGTGAAAGCATTATTTTCTCTACAGTAAGAGAGAGAGAGCTGCTCGGTAAACCTCTCTGCTTAATGGCTCAGCACCATGAATTGGAGCGAAGGAGCTGGGCACCAGCAGCATGTGTCATGGTCCTGCCTGCCTTGGTGGAAGATCAGCTGTATTGGCTCAAACCACCTCCAGTGCCAGCTTGCATTAAAAAGGTTGATTTTGCATGGACATGGCTAGAAGCATTCATGAGTTTCTATCCTTCCATCCTTCCATCCAAGCAACTGCAGTGCAGGGACTATCGTGTACAGGAAAGGAGCACTCTGCAGAAGCAAAGTATAGATCAGCCTCCTCATTTAGGAAACATTTTTTTTTTTTTTTTGAGTTTCAAACTTTTAAAACCAAACCAAAGGACCTATTTTTAAGGTAGGGAACTCCTCACGGTTGATTTCTTAGCTACTTACTGAGTCTAGTCACTGAGTGCTGGGAAAAAAGCTGTTGCTAAAGCAGTGCTCAAATGTTTCTCTTTCCCAGTTCTGCAGCTAACAAACATATGGCAGTAAAAGATGGGGAGAAAGAGCCAAAACCATGGCACATATATCTGGACAGGCTTCTGTAACCTTTCTGACAGGTGCAGTTTGGCAGTGTAAGATACTGGAGTTGGTTTTAAGTGGCATCAATGGAAGGCACAAAAAACATTGAGTCAGGTCCCTAGTCCCAGAATGGGAACAGAAATGACACACAGTCATGAACATCCTCCCTCGTTGGCAAAGCACGAGTGGAGGGTGATGAACAAACAGAAATCAGTTGGCAAGGAAAAAGGGGAAAAAAAAGTCATCGTCATGAGGTGAAACTCAGCCTCCCCCAGTGAAATGTGGTGGTGAATATATTAAAGACAGAAAATCTCATTGTGCTTCCAGAGGGACCTCTGTGAGTTGATGGCCCCATTCCGGGACCAGGTATGTATAAAACCATTGTTTCTTTCTCGGACAGTTGCAGGTGAAGTCTGGATTTCATTACCTCCCTGCCCTCTAGCCTCAGAAACAGTCAAGAGATAGTCTTTAGAGCCAAGTTAATTTAGATTGGAAACATCTAGCAAGTCTCCAGCCAGCTGAATGCAGAAGGTAACTCTTGTCAAGTTGGCTGTTCACCTAAATAACCCTCTGAAGAGGGTGTGACAGCAAAGTCCAATTGCTCATTAAGACTTTGTACCTACAGACCTCTATGGGGAAGAGAGGAAGTCGGTCCTCATGTGAGCAGTGCTAGCCAGGCCATCTGCACAGGGGATACCTCCCTGTTCAGTCACAGCTTGATACCAGAACCTTATTTCAGATAACGTCATTTGGGAAGTGCTAGCTACCATGGAGCATATAATTCCTGCATCACTGGGCAGAAATCCAAGAAGTTGACATATACTATATTATTATTGTTGTTATTAT
>VZTL01041240.1:0-13443 GCA_013400535.1 Scopus umbretta
AAGTCCCCCACGAGAATGAGGGCTAGCGATTGTGATATTAAGACAGAGTCAGTTTGATACCTACAGTTTGCTAATCACCACAAAAGTCAGTTAGCCAGGCTTTCTGTATATGATATAAATTCTTGTTAATTAAGAAATACGAAAGTGTTGCAATTGCCATTCTGGCAACAAAATAGATAAAACTGCGAGAAAAGGTTTAATATTTTTAATAATGAGGACCAAACCGTCAGCAGATAAAAGCACGTGGTTCAGCTGACTTCAGCACTGTGTTGACAACAGCCTCTCCTGCTCAGATCATAACAAACTAAGCACATGAAGGTGTGACTACCTTGCTTTTCAGGTACACTTATTCTAAACTGACATAAAGCTTCAGGTACATAGGATATGATTTTATCATTGACCTGAGCAAAAGAACTTGTCTATCTCTTCATTAGAGAATACTCCTCCTTTTGCCCCTGCCTACTCATCTGAGGAAATATGGAACAAAAATCAGTGGCATAAAGCCAGGGATACTGCATGAATGCTAGCCAAATAAGCTTCAGCAGAAAAGGTTTCTCCCCATGTTTTTGTGCCATCAGATCCTCCTGAATTCTAGGCTTACTGCTAAATTACTAAATAATGTTAAGCTAAGGGAAATCAGACTGTTAAAAAATATTTCATTTCAAAAATACTACACATGAAAATTTTATCAAAATTTCTTTGTACTTTGTCTCCTTCCAAAAGCAGTATTGTTTCAGTGCGAAGTAGTCACAGGTTGCAATACTGACATCTCTTTTAACAATTCACTGTTAGCAGGTTGCCAGATTTTTATACAATCTTAGTCAAATACATTACTTTGTAGTCTATTCACTCAGACTGGCTGAAAAGGTAGTTACCAGAGATCACCCTATATTCCTGATCATTTCTGTTTTCATGTTTCATCATGACTCATAGATATGTGGTAAGATTTGGTATATGTTTCATATACCTGCAGAAACAGTCTTTGTCACTTTAGTATGAATCAGAACTGAAGTTACATGACAAAGGTAACTACCGAAGAGTTACATATGCTTTCCAAATAACCGCTTTTCACAAATTAAGAAATACCAAATGGGCAAATACCGCACTTGATTAACCACAGCTAAGTATCTGTCCTCTAACATGGACCACAGCACCAGAATCTTTAGAACAAAATGCAACTTACCAATATAGATTGGAAGGGTACAGAACAAGATGAAATTATCTTACTCTTTGTACTGTGAAGCAGAACAATAGTTTCTTTGCTCTCTTCTTCCTTTGTAGTCAGTGGAACATTAATAGATTTGAACTCCTAGTTCATCTGATGAAATTACACCAATTTTACATACACACAGTAGTAAAAAAAAACCAAAAAAAAGCAAAATCCTCACTGAAAACATACCAACTCTATCAAAAGAGGAAAGGTGATCTTATGGAACAGCTGGTCATAGCCACCTGCATTGCTAACTCTCTTAGATATTTGCAATTGCCTCGATCTCAAGTCCATGGTCACTGACGCTGCTATTGCCAATCTAATTGTAATGTGACTGCTCACAGAGGTAGGGACTTTAACCACCAGTGGGAACACTCTGCTTCTACCAGCCTAGATTGGCCGTTGAACCTTTATGTCTGTTATGGTCAAGACAAAATTTTCAGTAGTAGAGACCTCAGCCATATGTTGCCTCTCAGATGAACTGGGTGCAAGTTTTAAGTACCAAGTTGTTACTTATCTGCTTTTGCTTCTGGTGCTAATGACACCTGGCCAGCTTGTATCAGGTGTGTTTTAGGCTTTTTCCCTACTGTAGAATAATGTTCTTCTTTCTCCAGTTGATTTATAAAAATCAAGGAATGTTAGCTAATGCTCAGCTCTTGAAAAATGCATACCTGTGTGTTATTCTGCCCATACATTTTCTTCCTTGCCTCCTGCCGACCACAGGCTTCAACAAGATACTCAAGTATTTGCAGGGCCAGTCTACTGACTTACTAAATTAGAGTGGTGTCTGTTACATAAAACAATGCATTTGAAGAAAGAAAATATCTGCCTATTATGGNGTCACGTAGTGGTTGAACTGCAGTCGGCAACTAAGCACCACACAGCTGCTTGGTCACCCTCCCCCACACCTGGTGGGATGGAGGAAGAGAATTGGGGTGAAAAAAAAGTAAAACCGGGAGGTTGAGATAAAGGCAGTTTAATAGAACAGCAGAGGACAAGAAAATAATAATAATAATGATAAAACAATATACAAAACAAGTGATGCACAATGTAATTGCTCACCAACCACTGACTGATGCCCAGCCCGTCCCCGGGCAGCGATCGCTGCCCCCCGGCCAACTCCCCCAGTGTCTATACTGAGCATGACGCCATATGGTATGGAATAGCCCTTTGGTCAGTTTGGGTCAGCTGTCCTGGCTGTGCCCCCTCCCAGCTTCTTGTGCCCCTGGCAGAGCAAGGGAAGCTGAAAAGTCCTTGACTGGCATAAACACTGCTTAGCAACAACTAAAAACATCAGTGTGTTATCAGCGTTGTTCTCATACTAAATCCAAACCAAAGCACTGTGCCAGCTACTAGGAAGAAAATTAACTCTATCCCAGCCAAAACCAGGACACATCACTAAGGAAATGTGAGTGTCTGGCACCTTTGATCTTCTGGCTCATCTGGTGCAGGAGGAAACATGAAGAGTTCCTGAGGAAAAGCCCTACCCACTCTTGCAGTTTGAACCCAAGGGAAGAACAGCAGTCACTCCCAGAGATGGTTTCCTCAAAAAAATTATAAATTACTCTTGTTGAGTTCATAGGTTTTTTGTTGTTGGTTTTGGTTTGGATTTTTTTTTTTCCTGGAGGGGAGGAGTGGTTTGGTTTTTTTTCCACCCTAGGTTGCAGTTTCCAGAGTTAGCTGTGTAAAACTGGACATAGGCTAACACTTTTTGCTAGGTTAAAGTCAGAATGCTACACTTGCAACACCGTGCTCTTAGTCATACACTGAATAATATCACATCTGTTTCTGTTTTGATCTGCCATTTTCTTTAATATTGCCTTTAAGAAAAAGAGAGGGTCACCAAAATGAAGTTTTTCCTGACACATATGCAGATATTTCCCATCCTTGTTACAACAAAAAGCAGAGAGTGAATTNTCCTCACTGAAAACATACCAACTCTATCAAAAGAGGAAAGGTGATCTTATGGAACAGCTGGTCATAGCCACCTGCATTGCTAACTCTCTTAGATATTTGCAATTGCCTCGATCTCAAGTCCATGGTCACTGACGCTGCTATTGCCAATCTAATTGTAATGTGACTGCTCACAGAGGTAGGGACTTTAACCACCAGTGGGAACACTCTGCTTCTACCAGCCTAGATTGGCCGTTGAACCTTTATGTCTGTTATGGTCAAGACAAAATTTTCAGTAGTAGAGACCTCAGCCATATGTTGCCTCTCAGATGAACTGGGTGCAAGTTTTAAGTACCAAGTTGTTACTTATCTGCTTTTGCTTCTGGTGCTAATGACACCTGGCCAGCTTGTATCAGGTGTGTTTTAGGCTTTTTCCCTACTGTAGAATAATGTTCTTCTTTCTCCAGTTGATTTATAAAAATCAAGGAATGTTAGCTAATGCTCAGCTCTTGAAAAATGCATACCTGTGTGTTATTCTGCCCATACATTTTCTTCCTTGCCTCCTGCCGACCACAGGCTTCAACAAGATACTCAAGTATTTGCAGGGCCAGTCTACTGACTTACTAAATTAGAGTGGTGTCTGTTACATAAAACAATGCATTTGAAGAAAGAAAATATCTGCCTATTATGGTCATCTTGCCTTTTACTTTGACAAAATTTTAGAGCACAGTGTAACTTGGAAGTGGAGCAGGTCTCTTTAATGATTGTGGAATAGCACTCTCTCATCTCAGAAGACAGGTTTATGGAGGAAAGTGCACTGCTACAGTCTGATTTTATGACTTTACTGTCAAAGGATATCAATCACATATTTCCTGAACACTGCCCTCATTGGCTTCACATAGCTCTTGTTATATTAAATAAATAAAATCAAAGAGAAAAGATAAAACTCTAAACATTCGTACATATATAGCACATGGATTCTGTGTGCTCCTGTCTCACTCTGGTGGTTGCTTAGCTTGAGAAACAAAAAAGGAAAAAACCTATTGAGATATGTCAGTCCCCATGACTCCAAACAAATAATTTATTTGCTGCAGCCTATTCGTTCCTATGGTTTGTTATTTTAGATGGTAAATGTTGAGTAACAATTATGACTGACAATGTACCAGTAGTAAGCAGTGGAATAACTGATAGTAAGTTTGTTTTCTTTGGAATTACTCTAGTAAGAGTGACTTCACACAAACACAGTCAACATTTCAGAGTTTTCTGCAGACCACTACTTTGATCAGTTGAAGATTAACTCAGCCAAAATAGCGTAATTGGGAAGTCTAGCACTTAATTGTACTTAATGTGTCTGCAAATTTCACTCATGGGGAAAAAAAAGATCAAATGAGAAATTACTACTGAAAGACAAAGCGTCACGTAGTGGTTGAACTGCAGTCGGCAACTAAGCACCACACAGCTGCTTGGTCACCCTCCCCCACACCTGGTGGGATGGAGGAAGAGAATTGGGGTGAAAAAAAAGTAAAACCGGGAGGTTGAGATAAAGGCAGTTTAATAGAACAGCAGAGGACAAGAAAATAATAATAATAATGATAAAACAATATACAAAACAAGTGATGCACAATGTAATTGCTCACCAACCACTGACTGATGCCCAGCCCGTCCCCGGGCAGCGATCGCTGCCCCCCGGCCAACTCCCCCAGTGTCTATACTGAGCATGACGCCATATGGTATGGAATAGCCCTTTGGTCAGTTTGGGTCAGCTGTCCTGGCTGTGCCCCCTCCCAGCTTCTTGTGCCCCTGGCAGAGCAAGGGAAGCTGAAAAGTCCTTGACTGGCATAAACACTGCTTAGCAACAACTAAAAACATCAGTGTGTTATCAGCGTTGTTCTCATACTAAATCCAAACCAAAGCACTGTGCCAGCTACTAGGAAGAAAATTAACTCTATCCCAGCCAAAACCAGGACACATCACTAAGGAAATGTGAGTGTCTGGCACCTTTGATCTTCTGGCTCATCTGGTGCAGGAGGAAACATGAAGAGTTCCTGAGGAAAAGCCCTACCCACTCTTGCAGTTTGAACCCAAGGGAAGAACAGCAGTCACTCCCAGAGATGGTTTCCTCAAAAAAATTATAAATTACTCTTGTTGAGTTCATAGGTTTTTTGTTGTTGGTTTTGGTTTGGATTTTTTTTTTTCCTGGAGGGGAGGAGTGGTTTGGTTTTTTTTCCACCCTAGGTTGCAGTTTCCAGAGTTAGCTGTGTAAAACTGGACATAGGCTAACACTTTTTGCTAGGTTAAAGTCAGAATGCTACACTTGCAACACCGTGCTCTTAGTCATACACTGAATAATATCACATCTGTTTCTGTTTTGATCTGCCATTTTCTTTAATATTGCCTTTAAGAAAAAGAGAGGGTCACCAAAATGAAGTTTTTCCTGACACATATGCAGATATTTCCCATCCTTGTTACAACAAAAAGCAGAGAGTGAATTTAAGCTACATGTAGATTCATACAGGAAAAAATGTACTGTAAGTATTCTTTACCACTTTAAATTTGTCATGTGTTTTTCAAGACTTCATTTTCAGATGTTCACAGGTTAAAAAAAAAACATGATTCCTTAAAAAACACAACACAATTTTGAAGCAAGAATCTAAGCACCCCTGATGCAGCATAGTTGCTACTGATACCAGCTTGAGATCCGACTGTATACTGAAATCTTGTTTCCATTTTAAAAATTCTGAACTCCCAAAGTGAGTGCAAAGACTATCCAAGGGGCTTCATTCAATCGCTTATGAGTGAAAATGACTCTCCTCAGTCTATCACTGCAAGACAAGTGAATCTGAAACAGGAATAAAAGGAGAGCTTGAGAAGATACTGGTTAACAGTACAGAAGTATCCGAGTAAAAAAGTGCTTAATCATCTGGTATACCACCTCTCCAGCAAGAGAAGATTTTTTTTTTTCAAAAAGGGTCCTTTACAGTTATGTCTAGCAGAGAAGCAGGTACTTTTGCCTTGATGGCTCTGCATCCACTTGGAGCCCTGAGCTTCTTTAAAACCATCTTTTCCCTTCTCCCCACATTCCACTTTAGCAGGAGGACATTACTTCATATCACTTGATGAAGTGCATGCGTAGAGGGACATCCATCAAAAATCAGGCCTCCTTGTTTTGATCTATGTAAAAGTACTGACTTCAGGATAGGTGAGAGCATGTTCTAGATAATGTTTCCTTCAGTAATAACGGTTGATAACATTTTTAGTAAAAGTGAGATCATCCAGATAAATTAATGCAAAGGTAAAATATTTTTGTTTGGTTAGAATGGCAGAGCATCACAATTCAGAAGATCAGAAATATCTGCTATCAGTTAAATTACAGTTTTATCAGACTTTTGATTTTCTCACTTTAGCTAGTGCAGAAGTAACCTCACCTTTTTAAATAGCACAAGGAAGAGTACAGATCAAAGCCTTAGACAGACGTCATCTCATTCTGGTAGTTTTCCTCTGTATTTTGCAGTTGACCTGAGTAAGAGCTACTTGGTAGATCCACAAAAGGGCATTGAATATCATGAACAGAATTACAAAATATTTCACATATGTAAAATGAAAGTGTTTTAAGTGTAATCTGTTTCTGTATTCAGTTGTGATCACTAAATATGAACCAATAATAGAAAAGGGAGAGCAGAAAAGGGCTTGGAAAGAACAGTATCATTTTGATTGTGACGCTCCATGAGAAAATTCTGCCATGCATACACCTTCTTTCATTAGGTGTTTCTGTAATTCCATCCATAATGCTGTTTCCCCAACTCTCTAACCACAAAGCCATCTTACCCAGGAACTGCATATGCCAGCATACCCTCCAAATACAGGAAAGCAGGAATTTCTCCTCTTCTTACCACATGTAAATGTTCTTGAAGAACTCTCACCTGTATCTCTGTTTTCACTTTGTCCCACCAACTTTTTCCAGCCTCAATCAAGGCAGATTTCTTCATTTCCTACCCACTGATATTTTTCACCTGCTTGAAGAAATCCCTTCTCCTATTTATCAATCCGTGTTCTTTCATCTCCCAAGCTAGCAGGCACCAGTGGTTCTCCTTGCTTGCTCTAAATCTCCCAGGCTCATTAGTCCTCTTCTCCGCCCTTGATCTTCATCTTCTTCACCTTTGTGATTGTCTTCCATGCACTTTCTGATATCAGTGACTTTCTGAAAACCTTTTCCCTTAGCACTGCAGTACTTCTGCTTTCTTCTGTGACCATCTCCACATGATCCTCTAACCCTGCAGTATTTCTTGTTATTGCTGTAAACTGCTCACCTTGTACTTTGCTTGCAGGACTGCCTCCATTGGCTTCTGAGGAATCAGGCTGCTTCTTTTGTCCTTTCCTGATCAAGATGCTCTATCTTTCTGCCTTCCGCTCCATGAGTCATCCTCCTTTGTTTGTTCTTGTCCACCTCTCCGACACATTGATCCCAGAGCTTTACTAAGATGCAATTGATCATATCTCTCTCTTCCCATTTAGTGAAATCTAAGTGACCAAACTTCCATGTCTTTTCTCATCAGCTGTTTTTATCATGCTCAAGGAAGTTATTGTTCTTATAACTATTTCTAAAATTATGAAACTATATTTGGAGAGTGACAGCATTCCACTAAGCTGTGTCCTCTATTAAGTAAGAGGACTAGCATTTTAAAAGAATTACCCATCACAGTTTCCTGTTCAAGCTCATCAGAAACTTTTTATAGATAATGAAGAAAGAAACATATTTTACAATTGTAATTCTAATTTCATGCTATATTTGTTCATGCTTTTAAGCTTGTAGGTATTTAGAAAATACCGCAAAACATCATTTCATTAGGTCATTTCTACTGCCATGAAGAACACACATTGCTGTAAGCTTTGGAGACATTTTTGCTATACACACAGTAGTGGTGTAACACAAGCACTATTGATGCAACATTGCCCACTCTGTATTTCAAGTAGCTTCAACTCTTAACTTATGACTGAAGTGATGAATCAATCTCTATGTCTGCTCAATACCTTGACCTGTTTCTTTAGACAACAAAGGCTAGCAATGGGGCTTCTGAAACACAGACATCTATGCACAACCACCTGATTGTCCCCCCAGTTAATATTTTTTCTTCTTAACGCTGTAACAAGGCCACGATAGTTTATGGAACATAAATTCTTCAAGCTCATATTAACATGACAGGAGTACTAACAAGATACAGTGATTCCATGCTTCTAGCTAAAATATTTTTAGCTGACCTACGTGAAGACACAAACAATAACAATGGCACCCATTCTCAGACAACCTCTTCTACCACCTATGGATATCAACAAGAGACTTTTCATTGACTTGGAGCAGGTCCTAATTAGTAAGGAACAGCATGTGCATGCTCCAGCACTCAGGGGATGAAATGGTTTGTTACCAGAGCACATGGTTTTGATTAGTCGTCTAATGAACTAACGCCTCAAATCAACAGGAAATGCAGCATCTGGTCAGCGTTTCATTGCTTCCTTAAGCTCCAGCCACACCTTACTACCCCTTCCAGTTCTCACCCCCTCCCACTACAAAAGAATGTTTAGAAAGTAGTTATTTAAAAGAAAAAAAGTAGATATTAATATATTAATTACTACAAGTGAGGCATGGGGAAAGAAGTCTTGCTGTTTCCGATATTCTATGAAAAATGTTTCTGCCAACTGAGGCAAAAGCCTGAGATCTTCTCTAGTTTTAACTGTCCAATATTTTCTTCAACATGTTCTTTAAATAACTGACCATAGTTAATGATGTAAAACACATTTATTAATTCATAAACCTATCTGTATCTAGTAGCCGTTGAAGTACTCTTTAAGGACATTTACATCCATAATATATTGAGATGGTTCTATCTGTGGCAAATAATTTTACTTGTATTTTACAGAGCCCCCCCATGCCTACCCAAAATTCTAATTAATAGGGACTCCATATTTCCACACAGCTTGTCAGTTTGATTATTTAAGTACTTATTCAGTGTACTAAAGACCCTAATCACCCCTTCAAAGCATGCAGCTCCATATAAGGCCTCCAATGTCTGAAATACATAAGGATCATCATCATCATAATAGCATGGCAGCTGTGCTTCCTATAAGCCAGAAAAGTTGGTCCTGTATACAACAGACACACCTCAGCTACTGTGTGCCATCTGCCTAGTTAGCGGTTAGACAGCCACAGCAGATAGAAACAGCTGCTCCTGACAATATGAAAAACATCAGTACTTCCTTAAAGGCTTTGGCAATGTGGATAAACAATTTCAGTGAAAAGAATATTTTAAATTGCTGCAAATTTTCGATGCAACTGCTATTATGCATCACACCACAACAAAGTGATTATGCTCCGTAGAATGGATTTTGTTCAGCAACTCTAAGAGTGTTGTGAGGGGTTTTTGTTGGGTTTTTTTGGATTTGTTTTTTCACAATTTTACAGAATACCAGTTAACAAGGCTAAGAGACCATTGTCCTGCACAAGGAGGTTTCATGGCACACTATGATAATTTACAGTGCCTTTTTTCTATTTTATCCTTTCAAGTAAAACAATTTTTACTTTCATGAGTTTACTGTGGACTACATCTTGCACTATTTATTTAGGTAATTTCTGTAAAGACTGGATTTCTGAGTAATCTCAATACTGTGTGTCTGGGCCTACAGCAAAATTATTATTTACAACAAAGCAAAGCTTTATTATACTGAACTCCTTACCATCATGGGGATGGGAGCGTGTTTGGAAATGGGGGGAAGCAGGGCAATCCTTGCTCTTGGCAGCCATGTATTGCCAAAAGGTGAATTTTACTATGAGTAAACATGTTAAAATTCAACGCATAGAAGGATGACAGGTCATAGAGGATGGATGAATAGATATACACCACACACACACAAAATTCATAGCTACACAGTTTTTCTCTTCTCTCTTGTTACTCCTCATGTATAAACAGTAAAGCTCTAGGTGTCTGACTCTGGAATGAAGCTGCCCATTCAAACTGGGGGCTCTGTGCCTCCTTGGAGGTCAGGACCATCCCTTGCTTGCAGCTGGTTGCAGACAGGAGGAGTGGAAGATACAACAGCTATCTCTCACCTGCCTAACCATGCATAAGGGAGCAGACATTGCATGGTGTCCCTTGCCACCTCCTTCCTGTCTGAGTGGTCACTGTCTGAAGATGGAGTAACAAATTACTATAAATAGGCCCCGGCAGTGCTGAAGTCAGGCATGGAAAGAGTTAGCAGTACAGACTACACCTTAGAAATTGATAGGGAAATAAATCCTATTTATAAAAAAAAAAAGAAAAATTCTGTCAATGCTGTCTGGAAACATAACACAATTACTGTTTTATATTTTGTATGTATTAAACTTTCAAGCTAACTGCAATAAATGTGAGGTTTTATATTAATTGAGAACAGATCAGTAATTGGAGGCAAATTAATGAGAAACCTGCTGTCACATTACAGCATATGGTTTTAACGGATGTCTTTAAACATTTGGACAAAATATCTATATATTTTTAAATGGTAATCCTTTAGCTGGTAAATGTAATTACCTAACTCTAAAGCAAAAAATATAAAAGGACAAAAATGGATTGAATCAAAATATTCTGTCATTGCCATACATAAGCCACCAGAATATCTTTTCAACAAATGAAATTATTCTTTATTTTATGCTTTTAAAAATGCATTAGTGTAATTGCTCTGCAACAAATTACCTTCTGTGCTATAAGCGTGGCTACAACATCCCTCGCATGTACATCAGTTGTGCATATTGTCATGATGTTCTGATGATCACCAGGGGTGAGTTCCCCTAACAGCATGTTTATAAGGGCATTCAGTTGAGCAATCTGCAAAATAATTATATTTCAATGGAGATATTACACTGTGGGGGAAAAAAACCCTGTTATATGTCAAGTGCTAAATGGAGCAGTTGTAGAACCAAGACACATTTATTGGTGCTTTTAATCAAAGCAAATAACTTTTGTGAACTAATAATAGTGTTGTTTTCTTACAATTTTAATTTGATTCCTTAATAATAAAAATACACTTTTCAGCTGGTACCCAGAACTTAATTTCAGAACACATAAATACTAGTCTGTTACTGCACTTGGAATGCTAGTCTGAAACTGCACACTTGATAAAGCTACTAGATGTTTAAAGTGTCGCATGTATACTTTTAAACACTGCTTCCAAAATAGTCATAATACATATTGTATTTACTACAGGAAATGGGGGGGTGGGGAACCCCAAAACTATTTGGGGCCCGATTGCCTTGGACATGATGTCTCCTTTGTGTCAGAAGAACATGAAAAGCAGGCTCCCTGAACAATCTCCTTCATCAGACTATGTAATTCCCCATCCTGATGAGAATGGTGATGCTGAAAAGGTGTCCCAGAGTGCCTGCTTGCATGGCCCCAGAAGCCACTGGCAGTCACTATGAATTAGATTTATTCCAAGGCATCCAGACATCCTATTTTAAAAAAATGATGTTTCTGAAGAAAAACAATAAACTATTTGCTGGGTTTTTGGGAGGGTGAGGAAGAGGGAGAGGGAATGGGTGCACTAGAACAGTCCTAAAGTCCACTTGCTGCTAAAATAACAATAAGCCCAAATCTGCTTATTAAATGGTTGCACAACGAATCTTTCTGACAGAGCCTGCCAAAAATATTAAAGCCCTCATTTTGCAAAGCTGATTAATGCAGAATCCCACCTTTGCCAACAAAGAAAAGTTTGCACTGGTGCAGGAACACAAGATTAAACACACGCATCCTTAGTAGATTGATACAGTGGCAAGTAGTGTAATGTTTTCTAGAGATCACTAGATTTTGCGTTTAAATTTTGTAAACCACTAAGATGGTGTAAATAAAATCTGTGACACAAGACTTATGTCTTCTCTTAAAATTACCATTTTTATACATTTTGTGTATAGCAGGTTAACATAACTACTTGTGGTTGCAGTCTTTCAGATGATTTCCAACCATTCTTCCAGATTCTTGAAAGAAATTTCAACATCCTTAGCTCACCAAATCTCAATATCCATCAAATCATTTGTGTTGAATGGTCAAATAACCACTGATTTTGTAGTTTATTCTCATGTGCTGCTGCAACTTCTGTATTTTTTTTTGCTGGAAATTTGCACAGAGTTCCTTCTAAATATGTTAGCAAATAATCTACGTAATGTAAGTACACTTTTCTCTAACATTGTAGAGAAGCAATTTACATGAAAACCATTAACAAAATGTCATTAACATCACGGACTTTGTCGTGTTGCTTCTGAAGATCCGTCTTGCCAAACCTGCTTCCTGGCAAAATGCAAAACAGGCAGACTTGAGACCTGTGCAGGCCAGATCACTGCACTGCAGCACCCTGGAGGACAGACCAACTTCTATCCTACCTCCAGGCTCTGACCTCGAGTTACACTGTGAAAGACCTCCATCTTGTAAAATACACTGGGATCTGCCTGCTTAGAACGCAGGTTCATTTATGAAAAAAAACTTTGGTGCTCTGCTCTTTTCACCCAGTCTCCTTTGACTAAAAAGTCCTACTTCACACTTTGGGGATTATTATGATGGGGATTTCAGCTTTTTTTTTTTAAACATAAAATTATCTAGCAAAGGTGCAGATCCGTGCTCAGCAAGTCAGACTGCTGACAATAGTTTTACTTTCTTCATTATCCTTGCAGAGTGGCATGTGAACCTCATATGAATTTGCAGAGCACCAGATGAAAATAATTGATTTTTGGTACGCTTGTCTTGAATCACGCCTTCCTCCCTAAACTCTAACAATAGACATGTAGAAGTTTGCAAACCTCAGAGAGAGAATTCAATGGACATTTCACTTAAAGTGGAAATCAAGAAGTTCCCTCAAAGGAGAAAACAGCTATAGAATAAAAAATGGGGTAAAATCCCCAAACTCCACCTTCAGTATACTGTTTACATGGTAACATGGCTTATACACTTTGCAACGTACAGCACTGACTGGATTTATAGCCTGTGTTTCCTACCAGTGTGAAAAGAATGATTTTGGTGGCCTACATCCAAAGACACAGCAGTGGATCACTGTTCCTATTACTCAGNACTGTTCCTATTACTCAGTGATTGCATATAATTTGGCATCACTGAAACAATCACAGCTCTGAAAAGGTTGAGCTCTGGGCTATTATGAAGACTAAATTAACTCTCATCACTTGAGTGAATGATCCATTCACACCAAGGTCAAAATCACTAGCTGAGCAGCATGGGAAAGATGGCACTATAGCTGACTGACCTGCAGTTGTGTATGGATAAGACTTATATTTATTATTCTCTAACAACCTGGATTTTGCTGAAAACATT
>VZTL01041245.1:0-26393 GCA_013400535.1 Scopus umbretta
GCTGAAACCAGGACAGTGGTGAACAGCAAGCAGACTAAAAAACCTTTGGAGGACAGATGCCTCTATAATCTTGTCCTGTGCCACATAGCTAATGAGAGTCTTTTATGAGGCTTCAATAGCCACTGGACCAGGTACCTTTTGCATTTACTGAGGCTCCATTTTAAAAGGCAGCTTCTCTGAGAGAGAAGTCCAGAGCCCCAGAAATCCCTGCTGTGGCTGATGCTACCAATTATCAAAGTCCCCTCTTCAGTACTTGTTTTACTCTTTTTAATAAGCTCCTGAAATAGTGCAGACCTGGTACCTAAACCCATTGGATGCTGCAGAAGGATTTCTGCCAGACTAAGTCTTCTCTCAATGGGTGTCATGAAGATGGCTTCAAAACAAGGTAATGCATAACAGACAAAGTCATCAATCAACCAGAAGGTGCTGGACCCTGCATAGAAGCAGGTTCATCTATTCATTTGCTGAACAGGAACACAAGTTCTGTTTCAATCTGGGCTATAATTTTTTCTCTAAAAAGACACCCCTTTCTCTGCTCTTTTTGATAGGAAAATGCTGGGTACGGTTGCATGCCTGCAGAGATCAAGAATTTCAATATTTTCAACAAGATCACAAATCTAGGATCAGGGCTAAAGCATGGAAATGCGAGGAGTATGAAAGACCGAATGTTGATTTATGGCTGAATACAGTGTTTATGTTCCATACATCTTAGAGTGAATGGGTGGTTTTGGCAGCACTGTGTAGCTCTTCTAATGAACGCAGCATGTTTTCTTCTTCTCTCAGGCAAATTAAACTATCAGTGGGTTCATTCCTCTTTCCTGTTCAATCTTGTTCCTAGCTGGACACACAGATTTTAGAGCGGATGATGATCCTACAATGACCACATTAAAAAAGCAAACGTCTGCCAACCGTTACTACAAGGCGCTTTCTAAGATAATGCTCCATTTGTCCCTGCTTGGAGCAGTGACACACACAGCATGTGTGTGTCAGAAAATAGGAGGATTATTACAGTATTCTAGCTCCTTTGCCCCAAAAATTGTAGGAAAGGTCATACACCTTTGGTACACAGATTTAGTAATTTTCTTTTGTAAGTAGGACAGGCTGACAGGGTTGAAGAAGAAACCAGGTCATCACTGTATCATAGGAAAACTTTATGGCACTGTTAACACAATGTGGTAATATTTGCTCTTGTCTCAATTTCAGACTTTTTTCCCCTTTGTTTTTAATCGAAGGAAATAACCTGCACTGAATACAGCCACTACCCTTCCCCTAAAAAACATATTGGCTATGTGGCTATTCTGCAAAAGTAATTTACCAACACCACAGCAGTTTAATTTCTTTTGTGAGAGAGACAATGGCCAAATCTTAACAGTAAGAACCTGAAGGCTTTCTGCTGTAACAGGATTTAGCAATAACTTTTAATTGGCAGTTCAAAGTTAATCCTCAGGGGAAAATGTGATCTGGCAAAAGCACCCAGTCACAGAAAGAAAAAAAATTCATTAGAATGTGGGTTTTTTTCTCAGTTTTCCTGCAGCTATTGTTACTGGGAAACATTATAAAAATAATTGTTGCATTCTCTCGGACTCACAAGGCTTTGCTTAGAGGATGCATTTTATCCCTTTTGTAGTTTCTTTCTTTACCAATGAAAAAGAGGGCAAAAGTTTAAATTTCTCAGTACTCCTAGTAGGCTTTCACTTTACATAACACACATTCTGAAGGGAAAAATAATAGGCAAATCCTTTAAACTAATACTCTGCTCTTCCCTTTTTGTCCCTCAACAGCAGTTTCACATGTCCACAAGCCTAAATATTTCTTCTGTTTCTACTCGAAGAGTATTCCCAAAGGCTTGAGGTGTGGGACCATTTCTCCTCCTAGATTTAGCTATAGGAAAAGCCCATAACCCAGACAAATCTTCTCATTAACTCACCAGGATCAGTTCAGCCCTAAATGCCAGCAGTTGTGACATCCGTGGTTTCCCTTCTCTGTTCCAGTGATGTTTAAGACTAACTGATGGTGACCTGCTTAACTCGGAAGAAAGCATATGGACGCTTCAAGAGAGAACTGATGAGGTCCAAATTAGCCTCCTACCGACAGATCAAAGTCTGCATTGAAAGCTAAGCTTTCAGCAGCAAGTCAAGAGCTGCCGTCATGAAGCTGCCAGCAATTCTGATGGTAGCATGTGAGAAGACCAGCATCTTTTCTGAGAGTTCAGGTAGCAAATAAGTGTCTGTTTTCCATCTATGACCATATAAAGAAATACAAAAATATTCCTACACATCTGCTGGAGAGCATTTCTTGAAAGTTGCAGCTCTTCAACATCTGTTTTATATGAGTAATAGATTTTGTGCTCAAAAAAAAATATTATTATTCCCCATAAAAATTATGTAGCTACGTTTATGTGACTAACCTCCAACCTCCTTCTTAAGTTTCAGCTAATTTGTAAGATCTCAAGCTCTCGGGAAGTGATACAGTTTCACCCTCTTCCTAGCAAAAGCAGTGCTGAGCAGAACAGACCAGCCCATTGTTGGTCTGCAGACCGCTCTCTTGCTGCCAGACTACTCCAGCAAGATGACTGGAAAAATCACAACAGCTTGTTACAAATACAGCCAACATGAGTAAAATCCATGAAAAGGAATGCTTCAGAAAAGTAATGGGAGTTATATACATGCTTCATTCATTTTTCATTAACTTGTTTTACTTTAGAGATGTATTCACTCTGCAACTACCATGTTATCCCAACACACAGAACTAAACGTACTTTTTAAACATGAAGATTGATGTTTTGTAGAACAACTAGCCCAAAAATTAAGCCTGAACTACTTTCCTTGCACATAAATAGACTAGGAGGGGCAAAAAGAAATACATTAAAAATCGCAGTAAGTTTCAGTCCCTAAGGAATCTACAATCTAAAGTAAGTTAAAACATCTCTTAAATATTTAATATTCTGGGAAAGGTTAATGTTTGAGACAATGTAAAGGTAAAAGGAAATGTAACTAAAAGAACCATTGAATATTATAACATATATTCGATGTGTCTCACTGACATTTTAAAATGCTGAATGCTCAGGTACATATACATGTTGTCCAGAGACGCTGCCCCATTTGCAAATTTTGTCTAACTTTTAGTAGGTATTATTTTATTGCGCATATTAAAACTCCTTCTCTCGAATAACAGAACCGCATTAAACTATTCTAGAAAATATTTCTTGTAGAAAGATTGCATTTACCTGCTTTTTTGAAGAATTCTTGAAGTGGTTCTTTTTGAAAATAAAAACCTCCGAAATGAAAAAAAAAAAAGTGCCCAGATGTTAAAAATAAAAGACTTGGTTCAGCTGAGGGAGCTGCAAGATGCCTGGTGTTTTCTGAATAGAGAGTTTATTTGGGTAAATTACTTTGTCACTGTGGAATTCAGCTCAGTTCTTTGTAGTAAGCATCTCTGGATGAGGAGAGAGTGACATTGCATCCTGTGCACACTCATAAATGAAGCAGGAATTCCCAGATTTGCCATCATGTGATTTCAGTGAGGAACTAGCAGTCGACTTACTCCCAGCACCCGTTACTCTCTGCCTAAACACAGATCTTGCTGTCTTGGTTGTAACAAGTGGCAAAGACAGAAAGAGTACACAGATCACGATTAGCTTCACCGAGCAGACACGTCATGCGCTGCCCTGAGTTTGGGCAGGACGCAGGAGGAGAACAGAGCAACAGTACCATTGTTAAACAGCCACAGAAGTTATAAAAGAGCAGATTTAACAGTTCTTGCTATGCAAAACTGGTCACATTTGAAAGTTGGGGGGGGATAAATTCACATTTTCTGCTGTCAGAAAGTACTAAAAAGATTATCCTAGCAAATACTCATTCTCCTTCTTTATACTGGAATTTCAAAGATTTACAAATTACACTGCAGTACTCAATGCAATGTTAATTAAGCACCACACCAGCCAAACTCTTTGCCTATATCAGACAAAAACTGGTGAAAGATAATATAATCCACAGTTCCTGTACAGGATATGCCAACTGGAGAAACAGATGCTACATTAATATGATAGCTACAAGGAGAATAACACAAATTAAAATAATGTAAAAGTCATTCTTCACAAAGACAATGATGCTATTGACATTTTGTCTTGAAGAACTGCATGTTATTAAGTAGTAATGATGGTTTCTACTAGCTGAGCCTTCCTAAAGAAGCAATTGTTCTTGGAAGATGAGTAACCATTTTTGACCTTCTAAGATTCAAGGCAGAGATGAACACTTCCAGCTCCCTCAGGATTATCCATAAGGTCATCAACAGTTATCTCCAATGTTCACATTTGATGTGCATCATGAGCATATATCCATCACCTGTCTCTTTTTTCTTGCTGCTGGGGAGAAGCTCGTACTACAGGAGTCTGGTGAGGAAATGTAGTAAGGTGGACCATCATGCGGTTCCTACTAAAATGTTCAATTTGTGCTGCTGCTGGAAGTACTTCCTTGTCCAAAAGTGTGGTTTTCAGTGTTTGTGGCTTTCTTTTAAGGTTGTAGAGCACATGTAAAGGATGCTTTTTTATTGTAAAACAGGTTCCATTATAATCTGATTGTCTACAAACACCAAGGTGACAATAGCTTAGGCTCTAGGCAGTTATTTACAACCCTGTAACTCAAGAAGTGCCTGGTCATGTTTTGTGAATGCAAATCTATTTATACCTATCCCCAGTATCACAGGACAGCTACTCCCTGACAGCTACTCCCTGACAGCTACTCCCTGACTGCTCTAGTGTGGCAATAGACCTGCCAGTGTGAGACAGGCCTTTTTAATCACAGAAAACATAATTTCCGTGAAAATATTAATTTACAGATAGATTATAAACATACAGGTGCCCTCCCATCCAATTTTATAGAGACAAGTGAATCCAATTCTCCTTTTGAAGATTATACTGATACAAAAAAGAATCCCTTTATTAAGAGAAATTGTTCACCTCCAGTTTTATAATAATTTTTTTGTGGTTCTATTTCTTAGATGCTTCAAGCATTGGCTGAGGATCCCAAAGCAGAAGGTGCTGTAAAAACACAGAAAAAGGTTAAATTTCCATCTGTACAGATGATGTACAACACAGAAGACAACAAACAAAGTAAAGAGCAAGTAAGACATCACTGATTTGCATAGTAACTGTAGTATTTCAAGAGGGCACACATCAAAGGGATGCAGGCTATTCTGTTTGCCATAACAGTTCATCAAACACCCATCACCCCATTTAACCTACATTGACATTAAGATTTGTGCTGCATCACTGGGATAGCCATATTAACAGTGGAAGGCCAGGCAGAAATCCCAAGAAGTCAAAAGAAATGTTTCTTGTGACGTTTATATGTTAAATAAGCAGATTCATGCACTCTAGTGAAATGGGAAATTAAAGTCATGCTTTTGCATCTGTTTCCTATAAACATTTAGCTGGAGACCTAGCCATAGAAGTGAGGGTATTTCCTGGTAAATGTAGAAATAACTTAAAATCTGCATATAAATTTGTGATAATTTGGAGGCCACTGTACACACAGAAACTACAAGTTCCTGCTGATGCCATGGACTTGCTATGCTCTTCCAGGCTTTCTGAAGCTGCGTACACCACTGGGTTGGAAGGAGCTGCAATATTTCCCTCCCAGGTTATAAAAAGCCTGAAAGAGTTAAGTCTGCCCAGACGAGTGTACTGAAGAGATTAACTGAAGTGATTCTCGCCAGTCTGCAGCAGCAGAAGAAAGTTGGCCAGCATCAAAAATAGGAGCTAACTGGGTGTCTAGCCTAACTGCTCTCCTGCACTTCAAATAAAGATACGGACACCACTAATGGACAAATCATCCCAGCCTAAAGTACGGAGGAGTTTGTGATGGCAAATTTTAGGTGTCTACATGAAAGTTGCAGGCCTAAACTCCCATTTTCCTGGAGCTGCAGAGTCAATGCAGAGTCTAAGAAAGGGACACCCTGACCACAGCCAAGTGTCCACTGCAGGCTGAGATTAAAAACTCTTCAGACTGTATTGACTGTATTGATTAAGCCTCCACATCCCAAAATGGAGAGAACAGACACTGAGTTCACATGTGGACACTTTTTACCTTAGACTCCTAGATTTAGGAGGCATGAAGCCTTAGGTGACACAGTTTAGCGGTTCCCTGGAGGGAGATGCCTACATCTTCTGCACAATGAACAGGAAGAGGGAGATGCCTTTGCAAGCGGTCCTTCTAACCAGGAACAATTTGATCCCCCTAAGGCAGGTGTCCACATGGATCACACGGTAGCCGCACTGCTGTTTCCCCATGTTCCCTGGAGCTGCACTGAGCAAATGCATGCCAGGCTGAGAGAAGCCCAAGTCCAGCCCAAGAAAGTGGGCTCTTTCTTTATCTGCTTCATCTGGTCATTTCTCCTCTAGTTATTTTTCTACTTGCATGCTCCTGGCTTTTCCTTTTGTATCCTGCCTCTGAGAGGGCTTGTCTGCAATAGAGATGAGATCTGGAAGAGAGAAGGATGGTGAGAGGAATGGAAGTGAGCAGAACTGGTGAAAACACAGGGGCAGAAAAGTCCATTTGCTCAACACCCACCTGAAATACCACAACTTTTTTGAGAAGGGAAAGTAGAAAGGTAAAAGACATGGTGGGGGGGGAAACCCAGCCTATAGTTTATACCTGAAAACTGTCTAGCTGTAATGAGCGTGACAACTGGCTGGCTTCCTCTGCAGTTAGTAACAGGAACAGTACAGTTTTCCAGCAACACTGCCCACTCAGTGGCAAGTTAATAGCTGGATGTTGATTTGCCATTTTGAATTGACTATCCAAGAAGCCTGTGCTGATATATGCCAGAGCTGAAGAAAACAAACTCAACCAGCAAACTTAAATGAAAGATTCAACTTCTGGAGCACATGGGAAGAAGCAGTCACTCCAGGCAGGGCTGCAGCAAGGAAAACCAGAGGAAATCCATCTCTAGCAGCCAACCCCGTGATCTTTCAGAGTGAGGCTACGACAGTACTGGTGGTCCTGTCATCCAGTCCCCAGTGATATTAAACAAACCTACCCTGCACTGTATATGGACTCTGCTATTGGAGGTCTCTGAGTGTTCCATATCAAGCCACGGTTTTGGTCACAGTCGTCAGCCCAGCACCAAGCGTGCCTTGCCAGCAGCAGGGGGTCTGAAAGGAAAAGCAAAGCACCCATGAGCTTTTGATCGTTGCTCACAGCACACTGGTGGCAAGGAGATGGACACGCATCCCAGCCTTGTTGTCTGTGCCTGGATCTACTGTGAAAGGCTACACACACACGGTCATGGGCTGTGGTCAGGGGGGGATGCCGATAACAATGGTACCCTTCCAGCTCTGAGCCCTGAAAGGTGGCATGCACTGTCCACCAGACACTGCTCATGCTCCCAGACAGGGAGCTGCCGGACATCTGTACCTTGCTTTAGGGGCCCAAGGACAGTAGAGCAGCATCCAGGTGAAACACAGAGGGCTACTAGGACCCTTACATGTCTCTCTGTATAAGAAGGCGCAATTACAAGAGCAAACGCCCTTTTATGCATAAGCACATACATCAAAACAAGCATGAGACAGTACTTATTGCACAAAAGGAGCTTCGTGTTCAAGAGTTATCCCATATCCTTGAGGTTAATCATAACTCAGCTGAGGCAATTACAAATACAAATCTTCATCTGTGCAGATACCTCATCTACATAGAGAAATACTGAGTGGCTCCAAATTCTACACATCTCTGTACCTATGCCAGTCTCCACAACTATCCCAGAGTAACCGCATATGCCCCCTTTCCACTTCCCCACCCTGCACTTGTCTGGAGCAGAGTGAGAAAAAGAACTACTTCAGGATAGTTATGCTCGTGTCCATGCAGAGGCAAATCTCAGTCTTAAATAGGGTTATGGAGCATTATTTCTGTGTGTGAGGCAGAGCGGAGAATATGTCTCTAGCAGACATGAAACTAATTTCCTTAAACTGGGAAGTTGTCTGAATTTTTCATAAAATAAAGTATTTGACTGCTATGATTTTTCAGTAAAGTTTAATAGTGGTTCACAAGGCTTTTTCTTCCCATCAAGGTTACCTGTTCCTCTCCCATTTTTTTACCATATATGTGCATAATTAATAAGAATACGTAATAACAATTAATGATACACACATACTTTATATATGCTTCTGCTAGGAAAGTTATAACATTATTACACATTATCTAACATGTCCCAGATCCATTTCGCAGAATTCATCATGTTAGTCTGGCTGAGCAGAAACATCCCCACCTCTGCAGTGTTTAAGTCAACATTTGCCAAAATGGTGAAAAGAACTTTATTTCCAGGCTCTTTAAAGCATAGCTGGTTTCCATAACGTCACTTATAAGAACATCGCACCATAAATCCTCGTCTCCACATCAGACTGAGGAGGAGAGGTATATTTCATAAGGCACTGTTTCATCTCACTTCACAGTTTTTGTTTCTGACCTTTTACTGTGAAAGGAGCATTCATATCCCTGGGAATGTCAGAGATGTCTCACATTAACATCAACTGGGCTGTTAAAAGGTCCAGACCCAGTAATGTTCACTGCCTTTTTTTGGCTTCTCCTTTTCTATCTGCTACATTGGTTTTGGTGCCAGCCAGACTTTACCAAGTCTCTTCAAGAAGTAACTCATCATGGGTAACCTGGGCCTTTCACTTCTTTAAGGGTCTAGTATGGTTTAACAGAAAACTGCAGGATTATAAAGACTGAATAACAATTTACTAAAACCTCTATTCACAGATGCAACTCCATCAGACCAAAAGCCATACCAAAAGGAAATCAGGTCTGGACTATCACCAGGGGCATCCTCCAGGGACCATAGCCAACCTTGCATTTCTGAATTACAGAATGCTCGTCTCTCTCTGAAGGGTGGATTTCATCACACAGGGGGCTGACGACTGCTCGGCGTTGGCAAGCCAAAGTCCATCTCAGTGGTAGGAAAGCATTGTTTCACTTCATTACAATTCATAACCCACCAGATGACAGACCTCCATCATGCCAAAATCCCACCCCTACATAGTATAGCCCGTTGTCAGAGCAGTCTGTCATCCCCAAGGTGGCTTTTCAGGCTAGTTGATGTTTAACCCAGAGCAGATACCTTGCAACCCCTCCCAACAGAGTAGTAGCATGGTTATGATGTTATTATTAGGAGCTGGTGTCTTCTTCAGGCAACAGACAAGGTACTGAAAACTCATGAAATGACCCCAAGACCAGCCACATCAGTAAATGAGTGCTCGGTAGTTGCAATTCACCTCTTTCCTAAAAGCAGCAGGAAAGCTTGATCTAGGCTCTGATAGATAGAGGGGGCACTGACTACTCCTGCAAACACTACTGTCTCAGAGTAGTTTTGAGACCACAAAGTAATGTGAATCTCACAGAGGTGCCACAGAGCAATTGTTTTACCACCTCCCGTGAGGCCTTAGCAGCAATTGTCACCACTCTGTAAGGGATGAGAAGGTGATAAGGCAGTTTGTACCACTCCCAAATGGAGAGAAACAGCCTCTACAGCTATCTTTCAAATTAAACAGCCTGTAAGCAAGTTCTAGCTAGGGATTTTGTCCTTTCCACTTCTCCCTTCAAAGCCTTGCATTAATGTGTATTCTAAAAGCACATTTCGAGCATGTGAGCTGTTTCTGTGGCCAGCTACCGTAAAGAAATAATTGTTCAAACTGTTTCCCATTAGTTGTCTCTGCATTCTGTAACTCTTACATCTTTGGAAAACAATACCCAGATCAACGTTAATTTGTTTATAAATATATAAGGGCAATCCTACTTGCATTTCTTGGCCATGGTGATGCTGATCGCATCCTTCCCAACTCTAGTGACACAGTGTGATCCAGGTAAGCACAGTCACATTTTGCCTTATCTTTCCTCTTCCCACACAGTGCTCACCACTTTGAGGCTACTTTCATGGACATAGCGATGTACATTTTATCAGACTGGTCAGCATCAGTGCTGTTTGTCCTTGCTCCCTTTTCAGGATGGCAGCCTTTTCTAGGTGGTACAAGCTAACTCTCTGCAGCGCACCACCTGGCAAGAATGAAGCCTTGGCTCCATCAAAGAAATGAGTGTAGCACTCCTACAAGATCACTTTTATCAATGCAGCCTATGTGTTGAAATAGCTTTTGTGTACAACGCAGGAACTTTGATCTCCTGACTCCCGGTCCTGTGCCTTAACCACAGAGGAAGCTTGAAAATCTCCCACGGGCTCCTCCTTTCCTGGTCATGCCTATGCATGGGTATCTTAACACCACTGCAGACTGGCTGCGACCAAGGAAGACCATCTTGGAAGCAAACATCAAAATGGTATTGACATGCTGCAGCATGCAGGCATTTTTATTTGTTGAACCAAGACTGAGGGGCAAACCCAGGGACTGAAGCCAAAAGTGATTTCACCTGGAGCCAAGAAAAATGTCACCTGGAGTCGTACAGGCTCATTTTTATGAAGAATTTTATAGCACACACATTTCTTACTCCCAGGGGCTTTCCTCCCCTGACACATATAATGCATAATATTTGTCTTCTGACAAAACATTTAGCTATCCATGCCATGGGGCCATGGCATTTTTTGATCTGACAGTAAAAGTCTTGAATCTGGACCCGACAATGCCGGGTTATCCCAGAGAAGGAGCCGACTAGGATGCAAACACTGAGTCTGCAAACAGGATCAAGATGAAAGGCTTCCACAAGCCAGAAATACTAAGGAGAAAAAAAAATGAATTGGAAACAACAAAATGAAGCAGTTCCAAAATACTGACCAGCTTTATTTCTGGTTATTGTGTTTGTTAATGCTCATTGCTCAGCTTTCAGGGCTCTGTGTGTTTGTATCCCTCCCTTTCCTTTTCTTCCTGATAAAATAAGCATTCCCACGCTCCACACATCCTTACCAATTAGTGCGACTGACCAGGTTTGTTTTCATCCTGATCTCCCCCATCGTGTGTTTGTCTTGGTTATTTTATACCTGAGCAATGAGCGTTAACAAACACAATAACCAGAAATAAAGCTGGTCAGTCACAGTAACTGATGGGCTAGCAAGAACCTGAAGGCAAACTGGGACTTTGCAACTGATAGGGATGCAAACCTGAGGGTCCAGGGTGTTGGAGGAGGTGGGTGGGACTGTGATCAGGGACGCAGAGGGGAAAGGGAGCAGGGAGGGACAGAGGGTGCAGACACAAAAGGGTATAAAGGGGGCTGGCCACGTGTAAAACAGGGCCGGTCAGCACGCTTGTCTGGCTGATCCCTGTGCCTGATCACTGCAGTCTGTCCTGTCTACTTATATCCTATTAAATCTTTTATTAACTCTCTCTCTGCATGATCACATTCTCTATCCCACATGTACGTGTGCCTCAAGGACTGAGTGCCGGCTACCGGTGAGATCTCTGTGGGTGTGAGTGAAAACTGGTGCCAGCTACTGGCACAGGTTGGGTCTCAGCATCAGGAGCAGGTGGAGGTCTTTAACCCCTAACCACTGGGGTGGGAACAGAGTGTGACTGGCTGTGTCACTGTCCTGTGTGTATCCATGTCCACGTGTGTGTCCCTGGGACACGGGAACAGCTTTGCCACTGGCTGAACCTGCAAAGGGGAAAGAGGCAGCACATCACTGTTCCAGGGTCCCTGGGGCAGGCTCCAGTGTCTGGGCAGCAAGGTCCTGGGCCAGGGTGGCCAGAGGAGGTGGCCGTACTCTTAACATCCTTTAACAATACATTAACAGCCATAAAATATCCCACCATATTCCTGTCACTCTGCCAAGGTCATATGCACCCAAGGGGACCAACACGCTCCCAGGTAGCTGGCCATACTCCCATACCAGCCATTTTGCAGTGCATTTTCATTCCCTAGTACTTGTAGTATGGTCCATCATACGACAAGTCTATGCTATTAAATTAAGTCACTTTATTGCAGTGACAGAGGCAACATGACTATTCCCTGGGTACCATCAGCCTAACTCCCTAATCCTTCCTACTGGTGTTGGTGACTCATTGAAGGTAGATCTACATCTGCAACTGAAATGGCTTGCCTTGTTCCAAAACAAAAAATTCCAAAGGCAGCTAGGCTCTACCCCACATGGGTAACTCCAGTCACATGAGTACCACAGACTGGAGCCCGGTCAGTGACCCTGCAAGGAGGCAGCAGCCCCCAAGATCACAGGAAGGAAGGTGCCTGATTTGCACTACAAAAATTTCATTTCCTTCCCATTTTTGTCCAGCCAGTTCTCCCCCAGGAATCCCCCAGCCTCTGCAGGAGCAAGGAGGAAGAGCAACTCACCCAGGCCAGCCTAAACCCCACCTGGCCCCCACACACAAGTATTTCATGCATTTGATTTCTTCCTTCTGTGCACAGCACTTCATAATCCACTGAATTTTGCATTGCTCAGGTCAGTCAGCCCTTCTCCTATCAGCTTCACTCTGGACATGGACCCTGTTCTCTAGCTGATTTTTAGGGGTGCTTCTAAGTTAATGTGATGAAACTGATGAAAAACTTGAGAAGCAGCAGAACCAGGAAGGACACGTGCAAGAGTCTTACTCAAAAAGTTTTTCCATTTTAGGAGGGACCTTCGCACTTTGCTCGCAGCTTTATCTCCACCTCCTTTAAGAGATCTTCTTAGGTTACTTATAAAAGAACATTACAAAGGAAGGGACAGTCTCAAAAGCTGTAATAAAGCAAACCTGCCTCATCTATTAACTACTAGGTAGAAGCATTAGAATGGTTTCATCATTTGTGGTTGGCAAATCACATGTTCATGCCACAAATGTCAAACATACCAGAACAAATGTCAGGAAAATTATCACTTGGAAATTATGGAAAGAACTTGCTCAAAACAGATCAGTTTATGAAGCTAAAGAGCATCTTTTCTTCAAAATAGTGGTTAAGTACTTCACACAGAATTAATTCAAAAGTCTGTCTTCTAGGAAAAGAACTGACAGCCTCGTTTACTTGGTTATTCTTTAATTTCTCCAATTTCAGACCTCTGAAAGGGTATGCTGGTTTGCGAAGAAGCACTAATTGTGTCTTGGCCACAGGTCAAACTTTTCTTAAAGAGAGACAAGGAAGAGCAGCCTCCTACGGCTGCAAGCATCCCATTTTCTTTCATTTTGATACTGCACTTTCTTCTTGCATTTTCTTTTCCTACCAGTTGCTGCCAAACAGGGTTAACTAAGCTCAGTCGACCACCGAGACTGAACTACATTGGCACATTTTGCCCCCGCACACTAACAAAGTTGTCACAGTGAAAGAAGAAGGTATACTCCTATCTTGGACTTTCTTCTCTGAAGTGCTGTACCCTGTCCCTCTTAAGGCTTATCATCAGAGTATATGCAAGTACCCAATGAGGATTAAGTTTCTTTTCACTTAACACTGACCCATTTACAAAAGAAAATCCCAGAGGATTTTGTATTATTTGTATGTCATGTGCTTGACTCCACATCCTCCAACAAACTTTTCAAAATGTGTCTTCTGAAACCTTTTTCAGGTCATGATGCCAGTGCACCACACCCCAACTTGCTGGAGAGAGCTTATCAAGGATGACCGCAGTAAGGAAACAGCAGAGACAATTCTGCTCTGTGTTTCTGTGAGATCTTTGCCCAATCTTACTCGCTGGCCATCAGATGACTAAATGCAAAACCTAAGAACAGTGTCTTGCAGATATACCATCAACATTCACATTTGAGACAAACACGCGAAACAGCAGAATCTTTTCCAAGTATGAGGAGCATCAATTCACAAACAGTTTGAGCGTCACATTCGTTGTGTTCCTTCACTGCAGTTTTCATTTAAGGTAAGGACATGACTCCACGATAGCGTAACTCTTCCACCAATCTCACATCCTTGAACCCCAGCTGAGTAGAAGAACCATGTTGGCATGTGTTAGTTAGCACCATAATTTTTAACGGTAAGATTTGTTGGGACATTAACCTTGAAAGGCAAAATCTACAGGAAACCACACATCTGTACATTTTCTTTAAACTAAAAAGTGAAAATATTTTATAAATGAGATCCTTGGAAGCCACTGCTTCCTTTTTTTCTAGAACAGTGCTGTATGGTTTAGTTTTGCACATAGTCTGCTGATAAAGATGTTTGCAGGGGAGGCAAGTACCTATATATGGTGACCTGAAAACTTCTTTGACTAACATGATGTTAAGGAACAAATACCATGTTTATAAATGGTACATGTCCTGCAAACTCCCTGATGGGACTCAATGAGCTTCTCTCCTTATTCACAGGTTGTTTAGAAGCTATTAGGTAGTTTTAGAGGTATCAGGAATTTACCCAGGCAACAAAGAGTGATTTTGCACAACGGAAGGGATTTTTCTGTCTTCTGCAATTTCATAATGGAAAAGCTTTATAACTGATCAAACCATCATCTTTGGTTTTACATGGAAGTAACATATGAAGAAGGGAAAGGAGCACTAGCAATCCATTCCTCATTTGCAAGGTAAAGTTCTTTTCCTTCTCAGAATAGGACCTTGCATTTAAAAGTCAATTAAGAGAAAATCCCGTTTTTTGACCACTTGGAACAATGGTTTTTCAAGAACGACAACTGGCTACTTGGAAATGCTGTAAGTCAGACCACACGTGACAAGCATTTCACACTGTAAAAGGGTGTCCAAGACTGTTAGGATGGGAAAGCAAAGGAGGAGGCTTAAAAAGATTTTTACGTGGTTCACTAATTAACAACTTAAACTGCTTCCTCACATAAAGGGTAATTCCTTTTTGCTTTTCTTGAAAGAAAAACCTCTGACTTTTTTTTTCTTTCCTACGCAAGTTATAAAACTTCCCCATGTTACAATAGTTCACATGCTCCTGAAACGGGGTTTGAAATTCAAGAATGGCAACTGAACTCTGTCTCAGTCCTTGGGCTTGTGGCATTTGGGCATGACTTATCCATCACACCTCCTGAAAAGCTGACTACAGAATCTCTTTGATCAAGCTGGATGCCTACAGGGCTCTGGTGTTACCATGGCAAAGGACAGCAGACGACCACATGAGCACTTCTGGACTAGATTCTCCACTCTCTACCTCAGGAGAAATTCAATTCAGCAGCAAAGATCAAAGAGGTTGCTTAGGGGTTTTGCATCTTTTTTAAGACTCAAAAGTCTTGGCCCTTTTCATCAACAGACAGAGAAAATCTGGAGGACAGGGCACAGGCCCGACTTCTGGAATCTCCAGTGAGACAGAGGATCAGGACAGGAGCATTTCTTGCAACAGGTCTTCAGCATGAAATAGAGGCCTCTAAAGCTCATGGATTTCAAAACTCCGACATCGTAACAACAAACAGGTAGTTTCACCACTATTTTGAAATATCAAGTATGTCTCAAGTATGAAAACTGATTTCATGACCACAGTTAATATTTAAATTCGCAGAAGTTGCAATAGAAGTCATATGGACACAACTAAAAAAAAAAATCAACTCTGAATTGTAAAATGTTAAATATTCATATACCTATTCTAAAAATTAGTGAAGAAATGGTATGACATCACCTTCCACTGGATTTTGAAGTAAAATACTAGCGCTTTTGGCACAACTATTTTCCTACTTTGAAAAGCTAGTGCATACACTGTGTAGAAAACACGCAATACCTGTCCGAATGCCACTTGACTTCAATGAGTTATTCAAACAGGCTACTCGGGACGCACAATGTTTTGTGATCAAGCCTTGTAAAATGACCTAATTTTCTCAGAGACGGTATGTTACATGAGTGTCATCATACTCTTCTACTCACATTCAGGTACTTGAAGACATCTGTCCCTTACACTTCCTCAAAAGCAATTTTTTCCCCAGGTGTCCAAGAACAAATTTACCATTACTGACAACAGTAGCATTAGGAACAACTGCATGAACAAAGTGTACCTAATCGCTACCATTAACGTGTTGTGTAGACTTGCTCTGAGTTTACTCTAGCTCATGTTCTGCCTATGGTAATGCACCTACTATAGCTACATATAGGTGGAGTAGCACCAGCAGCGTTTGGTCAACAGCTGTCAATTGCAGAAAGATTTCTTAGCACAGCCGTTGCAACGTTCATCCCGCATAACAGCTGCATTAACATTAAAAAAAAACACGTACTATTTTTTTCTGTGGCAGAACTTTTATTTGGAGGGGAATTATAACTTTTGCATTTACATGGCACAAATTATATACAGTACACTTTCCATGATAAGAATTATGATGCTGTTCACAGAAAGGTATCAAATTTTAGATAAATAATGCATAAGCTAAAATATACAGACCAGGGATGGAGGTGAAGCTATTGGCCATTTTTATTATCTATAGAAGAATTTCAAGGAATAATGTTAATTCAATGTTCAAAAATTTTTAACAAACTTCTAGTAAAGTCAATTGAAATATTTATAATACTATTCAGTTGTTGCACAGTATTTCCAATATACAATCAAGAAGATGCACGGAACACAACACTTAATATGAAAAAAACCTATTGCACCCACAATTTAAAGGTTTCACTGCCTTTTGGATGCTGCACTACCATATTTATATAAACATTTACAACACTTCAGTAAACACAAAGGTTCTAAATGTAGTGCAGCATTATGGGGGGCCACTTTCAACTCTTAAAATAAATGTTAAATGCCCATATACTGTGCCATTTCTTCTAAGCTGATGGTTTAAGCTGTAACCCTTAATTCCTACTGTAAGTAGCAAACACACTTTCCCCATGTTCAGAAGATTACCATCCCTCTAGTTACTCTATAGAGACCTCAACTGTCCTTGGCGTCATTGTCATTTTGGCATTTTGCCTCAGTGCTTGTGACAACTACCCCTCATATTATTTTTTTAATGTCCTGTTAAGTAGTCCTGCGTAGAATCTGAAGCAAAAGAATCTGCATCTTCATTATCAGAATCATCACTACTGTCATCAGCTGCTGGCTCTCCTGTTAGCGCTATCCGGGCATAATCATCAGTGTCTATAGACTTGCAGAAGTGAATGGCATACTTCAGTTTTTCCTCTAGTACTTGCTTACAGGAATACCTGGGCAGCTTCAGGAGAAAGAAGCAAGTGTATGACTCGGGAAGGAAGTGGTCTGGAGGATTGTACTTATCCAAAACCTGTTGAAAACAAAAAGCATGATATTTTTGACTCACTGTCCAAACCACAAATAAAGATCAGAATAATACTTGAGAATGTTTTTAACAGCATGTTAGATTTGTGATTCTGATGCTGAAGTTTCTTAAAAGAACAATGAAAAGACCAAATCCATTTTCCCTACACTAAGTAAATAAATAAAACCAGACATATACGAGCTGCTTTGATTATGTGGTTGGGAACAATCTAAAAAAGATCATATTACTTCAGCAAATACCAAAATATGATTTGAAGATTGTGGGGTTTTCATTTAACTGAAATGATTACTGAGCTGAATGAAATGCTAAATAAATGCCAGCAAAAACAGCTGATAACTGACAGTGGAAAACTACCAAAATCCAGAAAAGCAAATGGCTGGGAAATGAAACGCGTATCCACTTGCCCAAGTCAAGAGAGAAAAAATGTTTATACACATTATAGGCCTCTGTTGCACTGTCAAATATACAATGTAATGTTGCTTAAACCGTTTAATGAAATCAGCCTATTCTCTTGTTATGTCATGCTACTACTTCTCCACTACCAGGTTTTTAAAACGAAAATCCCACACCCCATCCCACACACCTTACCTGAATAACAAAGTCCCTCCCTCTAAAGTCTGCAATAGTCCTGGGCAGCCTAGTTCTGCCCCACACAAAACGCAGGAAGAGAGAGCGCTCTGTATTGGAGAAGGATTCCATCACTTCCCAGAACCACTGTATCAGGGAAGCAGTTGGTTCAATGCCTTTATATGTTGCTACAGATTTCAGAAGATGAAGTGGAATATCTGGGCTTCCACACACCTGAAAAATAAAATACAGCAATAGGCTACAGAAGTCTGATCAAATCAATTACAGGCGATTTGTTCCCTCTATTCCTTTAACGTAGTTAATCAGCTTTTACACTGACAAAATGACATTCGAATATTTGAAATGCTGTGCACTGTCTCTTACTACAATAATACTAAATATACATCTTCCCATCAGGGGACAATAATGAACCTTCTTTCATATTCCCGAATCACATAAAGAATTAAACATTTTACTTGGGATGAGTATCTCCAATTTACCTCCCAGGTCCCCGTTTTGTGGGTTTTTTTGGCTTGCTTTGTTTCTTCCAGAAATAACTCATTACATCACTGCTCAGCTATATCAAAACAACCTTATTAACACTAAGAGGACACTTAAACATTTTCTAGTCTTTCCTTTGACAAAATGTTTGCAGTCAGAGAGTTAGCACTGTAAATAGTATTTAATGTGGGTTTTGGATTAGTAAGATATAAGCAAAGAATCTCACTCCAAGTTAGTCTGACAGATGTAGCAAAACAGAAATTCATACCATAGTTTCCAGTTCATATCCTGTAAATAGCGAAAGTAGAGGAACCGGAACAACACGGGCCATCCCCTCACGAACTGCTGCAACTTGTTCATCAAATTCATGAAGTCTGCAGAGACACATTTTCAGAGTTTCTGTGAATGCCATGCCACTTCTAGCAATTACTGTAATATCAAGAAAACTTTGAACATTCCCCTCAAGTCTCCAGCTACGTGCCAAGGAACATTAATAAACCTTTATCATACCAGATACTTGACTTATACTAGTTTCTACACCAATTCATACCGCACAGCAAGCTCAATATGGAGAGATTTCTCCCAATGTTTAGGATATTTTACTTCCAGTACCATTTACATGCTGTGCCTGGCAAGAACAATGCCCCATTTGGAAACAACAGGCTCTTGGGAAAAGAACGACTGTGCTTTGAAACTGCCCTCAAACATTCCCAACACTAGACAGACATTAGAGTAATACAAAAATGGGTCTCAACTAAACCATAATGTCTGAGGACGGGAGTTGCCGTATTTCAAGACAGACGCAGATAAGTCTAACACTCTGCTGCTTCTGCTGCCACCCATGAATTGTGTTTTGCAATTTTTTTTTTCTGTCAAATAATTTCTGAGATGTTTTACAGAGCTCTCCAGAGCAGAAATTTGCATCATTGACAAGTCCTGTCCTCAGGCTTGTTATCACCAAAATAAACAAAGATGTCAGGACAAATGTGGTCTTATGCATCCACTTTTTCACATGGATTCTACTCCGGTGCTACTTCTTTTATCTCAAGGGCTTCACATAATTAAAAAATTTTATACTTAATCTAAACATGTAAATGTTTCTCCCAAAGGACTTTTAACTGTAAAATGCTTTAGATTTGCTTATGTTCTTTGAGGATAGCCAGAACTGGCAAGACAACAAAACCTTTTCTTCAAAGGAATGTAACATTTTATACAGACATATCACTTATCCATTCCAAATGAAATTCCTCTCTGCTGCCAAAAATAGGTTTAAGTATTGGTTCATAACCATTTATAGAAAACAAAAAAGTCACACACAAAGACTGTAATTCAAGTAGTTGTTGGCAGACACTATAACTACAGACTAATAAGCAAGTATATAGTGATGACACAGTCTTGCTCAAGCACTCTCTAAAACAGTTAACTATGGCAGAGAGAATAAAACTATTATGAATCAGTTTCTCATCCAAATTATCCAAATTTCCACAGTTCAATAGGCACTAGGCCCACTGCTTCACAGAACAAGATGCCTGCAGTTGCTTCTTAGATGTACTTGTCTAGATTAGCTATCTAGGTATTTAAGTAACCAAAGGCCTATCTTCTCAAATACCGAACAAGTATTTCCCACCGATTTCAGTGCAATGATCAGCTTTTGGCACCTGTGGGTGAATTTACTTGTCTGCACATAGGTGTCAGACTTATTTTGTGGTGTCCAGGGAATGAACATTTTGTTTTGTGTATTCCATATTCCATCTTATCTAAGAATATAGTAAGAATTCACCTGGGACTGCTCTTGACTACAACTGATGATACAAAAAACTGTGGGAGCAGTAGTACTAAATCTAAGCTCTCTTCACAAAGAACTTAATGATCAAGCCTACTACTTTACTGCACAGGAAGAACTCAATGGATGGGGCATTTCTCCACCTGTAAAACTGGTTGCTCAAACTGCTCTGTCAGGACAGCTATTAAAAATCTAGAGCCGTACCTACTAGTTTATTTTGTTTCCTGAAAATCAAGTTTAATCTTTTCTCCTTGGAGAGATTAAAAGAAATCAGAAAATCAACACTGTAATCACATGAAAATATTAAAATACGTGTACATAAGAGGTTAAAGTAGTATATTGTTTAAAAGCTTTTACATATTTTTTAAGAGAAAATCCTTATTCATGTCATGACTTATTCAACCAACCTGTAGTTTATTGCCAGCCTCACATATTCAGCTCTGTTATCCAGTGTAATATGGGTATACTTGGAACTCAACTGAATGTCTTGACCACTTGCATTAGGCACAGTGAATGGGAGGCTCATAGCTTCAAACTCTTCTGAAGTAGCTTCATTGTCTCGAATGTACATAAGCCCAGGAATAAAATCTTTATCAACCTTTTGAAAATAACAAGCCTGAGTTAGAGTCAGTTTACTAGCACTATGCAACAGTGTCTCTTGCATACCAAAAGCAGCGCATCATGTGTCATCTACCAAAAGCATTGTCAAATGTCTGACCATAACCCATCTAATTGAATTTCAAAGTCATAAAATGCCACAGTATTTCTGACAAAATTTCATTATGCTGGGATGTGGGAGGGTGCATGTGTTCTAGATTTCAATCCCTTTGGGGAGCATTTGCCAAGAAATTGTATTACATTAAAAAATTGATTTAAAGCTTAAAAACATAATCACAACTACGAAGTCCAATGCTGGTTTTGGTACAAAAGGAATCCCAGTACTGACAAGTAAAGGACTCAATGCTTTTACACTAAGTACATTTCTATGTGACAGTATTTGCGAAGGAGCTCTTCTTTGTAACGAAAACCTAACTCTTACTCCACATTTACTGAGCTCAGTAAACAGAAGTTGAAAGCTTGTGATGTTCAGTATGCGGGCACAAACTGTTTTCAGTAGTAGTTTGAACTGATTTTCTTTTACTTCAAAACAGCGTAGGCGTGTGCACCCAATCAGTTACTGCATATTGACAAAACAGACAGTAACAGCTACAGAAAGGTCTCCTGGAAAGTAGGAGTTCAACCACAAACAGTTGTCTAGTCAAACCCATGAGAAGATTTGAGAACACTCTAGAATTCAAATAGCTTATTTAACTACTTTTGAATGACTAGCAAATTTACAGTTTTAACAGTGAGTACAAGTCAAGTCACCGTTATATACTGGCTCAAAATGTAAAAGGCCAGTCAAAATACAAATATATAGAAACCAGGGCAGCCAATCACAGGAGAAAAAATTATGCTAGAGTCTGTTTGTCTTCTGTAAGTTATATCCTACTCAGAAACTTCACACTCACCTCACTGAGATCAGCAATTGTTAGGTTCATTCCTGCAAGCTGTTTCCACACTGGCTCAGCCAGGTTGAGGCTCAGAGGGCTGCCAGTCCGGATAGCAATGCCCAAAAGTACACCTGTAAGTTTAAACACAGTATTTTTCATTTTTTTTTTGTTAGATTCCCATTATTCTGATCCTTTAATGCAAGTAGGATGTCACAATGTTGCTATTAAATTACCAAGAAAACGAAACATGTTCATATGCAAGAGGGACTTGGCAGCAGGATTTAATAGGAAACAATCCCTGTTTGCTCCAGATTCATCTCTTCCATTTGGTGTCACAATTAACAGAGGGGTCAGCCCATTCTGAAGCTCCTCACACATTTCTGCTATTGATTCACTATAACCTCCACCGCAATCATCCACAGATTCACCTTGGAGAAGAAAAAAAGGCTCAAAATTAAATGCTCTTTTAAAAATAAATGAAGTATTGAAATAAACTGTATTTCCTTCCATGATTGAGTAAACAGAAGTTTACTAAAAGCTAAACTGTCTTATCTGTCCATATGAAAACTCTTTATGTTTTGCTTTATATTTGGATTATTTCTAGTTCATTGTAAATCATATTATTTAGAAGATTATACAACATATCATCATGTCAAAAATACTATTTTGCCAGAGTGTAACTAACATTTTTGTGTTATACAATAATCAAAATAAAATAGAAGAGGTAGAAAAAGAAAGTCAAAGCAACATAATACCCAAGTAGTATTTTAAAGTAGATATATTTTACATATCTTACATATAGTAGACAGAATGGCCATGCAATCTAAAGTATTTTTCATCAAAATCTCAAAGTGATATGTGAATTGTAGAAAACAACCACCCAAGTAAAACCAGCTAGCTACAATTATTTACCAATTCAGATAGCTGAAAAACATGTTTAGGTTTTGCAGAATGTTTGTTGTAAGCAGAATAGTTACTCCCAGAATTTGAGGACAATTCCAGACACATTCTGACTAATCTTGAGATTTTTTTACAAAATCATTTAAAAAGGCTTTTTTGCTTCTAACATTTTAAGCACCTTCCTCTGCCTACACATATAGATTGTTTTCCTATATCGCTTCCTACCTTCAGGTCCTCCAAAAAAAGTAAATCTGAAGAAAATTGTAAAGTTAAGTGCAAAATAGTTGGGGGGATGGAGAATCCTCTTACCAACAAACTTGACTTTCCAAACACGGTGAGGAAGCAGAAGGCTATCAGGGCTAAAGGAACTCATTTTAGCACACATCTGTCCAAACACTGACTTTGTACCATCAGGCCCAGCCAGTCCTCCTTTACTTCTAGAACGTTTTACCTATTGAGTAAGCACATTATAAAAGTCACGGGAAGAACGTATTTCAGCTGGCATCGCTGCGCAGATCAGACCATAACATTAACATTTATAAAATACTGTGTTCAGTGAAACATTTGCAGAGGTTCACAGTGTATCATGTATATATGTGACATATACAGAAGAACCAAATTTCAAATTACAGCACTACAGTATTTTTCAGTACGATCTAATATCCATCCCTAGATATGGGTAACAGACTCCTATTACACATCCCGATCCTCTCCAGGAGGATTACAACACTTAAAATCTGAGGCTATTATTAGGAAACAGAACTATTTCAGAATCACATGATGGTTGAGGTTGGAAGGGACCTCTGGAGGTCATCTGGTCCAACTCCCCTGCTCAAGCAGGGCCACCGAGAGCCAGCTGCCCAGGACCATGTCCAGACAGCTTTCAAGTATCTGCAAGGCTTCATAACCTCTCCGGGCAACCTGCGCCAGTGCGCTCGGNCCTCTGGTGTATCAACAACTCCTCCCAGTTTTGTATCATCAGCAAACTTGCCAAGGGTATGCTCTACCCCATCATCCAGACCATTAATGAAGATGTTGACCAGGACTGGACCCAGTATCGGCCCCTGGGGTACACTGCCAGTTACTGGCCTCCAACTAGACTTCATGCTAGACACCCCCACCTAGACCACCCCCCTCTGGACCCAGCCATTCAGCCAGTTTTCAGCCCACCTCACTGTCTGGTCATCCAGCCCATAATTTGTCAGCTTGTTTCTGATATAAAAATAGGACATACCTAAACATTAAGGAGAAAGAGTTACTGGTTCCTGGATAGGCTGTACTGCAACTTCTGCAATAGGTCCTATCTCTGTGACATAGCTGTTTAACTGTCAGTGATTACTACAATTATCACCATTTATAAGCACTGCAAGCTCCAGCGCCTCTGCAACAGAAGAAATTTTTCAACTAATGCTTGGATTTGCACAAACATGAAAAACAGTATCTGGTGATCTACACGCTTCCACTACATGTCCGCAACTGACCTGACAATGCTGAATGATTGTCCTAGGTAGTTTCTATGACCTGACTAGTTATAACTACTTGAGACAATCTTAGTTTGAACACAGCTGACCACAATGATGATGATTTAAACTAAAAATTTGGGAGGTTGATTAGGCCTTAGTAATTTTCTGTTAGGGCTGTAAACATGCAAACATAGTAGGTGTGCTAGTCAGAATAACTCTTACCAGTTCAGTTGACAATCCTGTGGGCTTTCTTCCCTAGATAAGGACTTTTACATTCTCCCAACCACCAATACCTTACTTATCTTTAATTTCAAAGAGTCCATTGTTCATCTGTCTCTAATGAGAATTGTATCTGTTTAACTTTAAAGGAAAATGGGAAGACAGAGAGGTATCTATGATAAAATTTGCTGATAAAGTTTTCTTCCTCATTTCTGGAGAAGCAGCCAATGCCTTGGTAAATTCAGTTTTTCTGTATTGCAATCCACTTAGTTAAAGCATCCTATCTCTACTCATACATTTGACTGTCAAATCTGGGTAAGTTTTTAATACATAAGACAGATCAGAGGCTGTGTTGTTGGCCAGAAAACTGCATATATGTTATTCTTATATACATCAATTATAATATTTAAATATGCATCTATGATACTGACTAGAAGCCTCTAAAAATGAGTAAGCACTACTAAAATAGATATGTATACACACACAGAGCATAATGTGTTTCTTAAGCACCTACAGAAAAGTGTATTTTAAGATCCATAAGGAATGGCACGCAAGGAAAATCCCACATATTTTGCTGCAAGAGACGCAAACAAAGTGGTTAAGAATACAAAAAGCATTTCACCAGTACAGAGAGGAAAGAAATGAAAAGTAATGGCTGGAGAAATGCAAGATATTCTTATTTCCCCTTGATGTTCTGCAGTTTATATTCTCAGCATGCCCTGACTGCAAAGGAACTCCTACAGTGAACACAGTTCACCAATATCCATGACATCGTTCATTCAGAAATAACCCAGAATCATCCCAGTAATCTGTATTTGGTCCCACTCCAAGCTAAAGTGCATCTCAAAATCCAGTTGTCCTGATGCTGCATACTTCTGATGCTTTGGATAAAACATCCATCAGATTTCTTTCAGGTTTTATTGAAAGGCTGACACACTCAAGTCCTCCTCATGTATAAGATGTTCTGTATCAACACAAGCTGGTTTTAATCCAATGGATTTCTAAGAAATTTGGATGTCCAAGAAGTTTTAAGTTGAGAAATCACTGAGTCTTCTCTTAAGAAGAGGAAAGTACAAGTAGAAGGCCTATGAAAGCAGTAGTTAATTCACTGTTTTTTCAAACCTCAGACCTAAAATACAAATTAATCAAGCGACAATAAAAAGGCAAACAATCCTGCCTAAACCGAATAGGATGGCATGCACATTTGCTATTATACATTTAAGTTAGTATTTGTTTACTAGCAACACAGAATTTTCATTTAATCTGATCACTTAGATGCAGGAATGGTTACAATTTGACTTTTAACAAAGCAATGTAAGAATGCCATGAAGTCTTATTGGCATTTCTGCCAGCACCTTAGTATACTGATTGCTGACAAAAACAGATGCCTGTATTAAAATTTATTATGTTATTAGCAGAGGAAAACACTTCACTGAAAAATGGCAAAGATTCATACAAATACGGTTAGGCCACAATCCACTACAGGTGTTTTAGCTTTTATTGTAGATGTCTGGAGCACAGCATCTTGCTCATGTTTCCAAATCATCCCCTACAGAGACATAATAAGTGTTCTGTGAAATCTCTTTTACTGAATAGGCTGAATAGGGTCAGATATAACCCTCACTGAACACATGCCTTATTAAAAACAGATTATGCAGCATCTCAAGTTTTTAAAATACAGTTCCAGCCTTCTTGCTGGTGAGGTAACTTTTTAGCATAAAACAAGTGAATATGTTGATTAGAGCCCAAGAAGGATTTTCATAAAAGAGTCTGCCATCAGAAGATATCAACCTGTGGAAAACCAACTTTTCTTGGACCAGAGAGAAATGCAGCAGCTCAAAAGCAGCATAGTGAAGTGTGGAAGAATCAAGTTCAAGGACTTGTCTCAGTGAATAATCACTTATTGGAGCAGAACCATTGCAAAAAAGGGGGAAAGGCACTCAAGTCAATCCATAATCTGGTTAAAGCATTTTGAAGTGATGCAGACCAAAACTTAAGTTCTTTCACTGAATCTGAAGAACACAACTTTCTATTTGTCTCAAGCAGTCTGAGAGTACCCACTGAAATACTGGCCATCCTGTGGGACTCTCTCTAACCCACCAGAACTTGGGAGAAACGTACTACATCAAGCCACGCACTCAGACACTAAGGAAGTACCAAAAGATGACAGCTTATTAGTTGGAATCAGCTATGAAAGACAAATATGTACTGTTAACACAGAAGACAGATCTATGAAAAAAACAAACACAATTCAAGGGTATGTCATGAAATCAATCTCCAGAAAAGGCAGAGAAGTATCAGTGTGATAATTACAAGAGCACAGACACAGTCTCACCTGTACCTTGAGATTTCAGTTATCTATGCTCAAACTGA
>VZTL01041258.1:10154-26407 GCA_013400535.1 Scopus umbretta
AGAGAGAAATGTAGTTTCTTCCAAATACTTTTACATTGGTTCAAAATACTAGTTACAGCCCAGCAGTTCAAGTGGGTCATTCAACAGGAATCCTTAGGTAGCAAGTGTCCCATAATCAAACCCAGGACTATACACAAAGATTTTTTTTAAATTCATTTATTGCAGACCCATAACACAAATTACAGCTCTGTTGGCAGGCCTCCTGCAGATATCTCTGCATGTGCTACAGAATCTGATTTGATACGCAAGATCACTTCTCAACATGAAGTATAAAGTTTTCTACTACAACAACTTCCTTCTTGTGTTTCAAACCTTGAAACCGAGGAAAAGATCTGATTATATGGGTCAAATACAAAGAGTTGGTCAGTGAACGATATAGATCTCCTGGGCAAGACGACAGCAGGTACGCAGATGCCAATTCAGGAAGAAAGGGCACGACAACGAACAACATGGCTTGGCTTAGGTCGCATGTGCCGACTTTGTGGTAACTTTGACCTTCAGCCCCATTCGGCTCAAAGAGATGGGAAAATCCAGCACCTCTCAGGGGGAATGCTGCTCCTTGGAAGGGCTAGTCTCTTGGTCAAGAGAGTCCCACCACTCAGGCGGTGGGACGGGGGAGAAGGCCGGGAAATACAGCCCACCATGGCTATGCTACTAGCAAAAGGAAGCTGGCTTGTGAGCTTCAAGCCTGTGGAGGAGAGCAAAGTCACTCAAATGAAAAGCCTACCCCCACCACACACACACACACACTCTTGTCCTCAGAAAGGGAATGGCTTTTTGTACCGTTCTTCCCGAAGAACTTGAAAAAAAATCCGTTTCAAAGAGGGGGTTTCCCACCGGGCTCAGGGCAATGCGTGCTCTGAGGCAACCCTCTTGACGCTGCCGAGACAGGGCAGGCCGGTGACAAAGTCTCTAGGATTCGGGGCGCCGGGGGAACATGTGGAAGCCGCAATCCAAGCACATCCCCTGCCACCACGCCAGCCTGGCCCCGGCCGCTCGGGCCCGGCACTTACTTCTCATGCTAAGGTCGATGGGGTTCAGGCTCGCAGCGTGAACCTTAATGATGACCTCGTTCGGGAAGTGTATGGTGGGGAACACCATGTCCTTGGTGAAGCGCAGCACGTCGTTGCGGCCGTACCGGTCTATGACCCAGGAGGGCATGGCGGACCGCGCCCGCGGAGAGGCGCNCTCCTTGCCGCAGCGGCAGCGGGGATCGCGCTTTATCCCCTGAACGCCCCGGAGCGGGCTCTGTCAGCTGGCTGCCTTGAAAGAGGGATTGCGCTTTCAGGTTTCGGCAGTGTTGAAGGAAGGCCGTGTCACTCCGACGGAGCTCTGCCAGAGGTGCCTTGCCCTCATCAAAAGCACCAAGTTTCTGAATGCTTACATTACCGTAGCGGAAGAAACTGCTTTGAAGCAGGCTGAGGAATCGGAGAAAAGGTATAGAAGAGGTATGTCTGCTCCCGCTTGATACTAGTCCTTAAAAAGCTGTTGTGGAGGAGCTCTTGTGTTAGATGAAGCAGGTTTTCTTTTTAAAGAAGGTGGATGCGCTACTTTTTTCATTATTAGGGGATGAGGCTTCTGTGGGTTTTTGCTTGGCACCCGGTAGTGTATTCGGTTCAGAAATCGGAGGCAAAATCTGCACCACACCAGGCACTGCAGATTAAATACGCTCTGTGCTTCGTGAACAGCACTGCTACTGGTTGTCTCTTCTTTCCCTCAGAAGTTTATTTTGAATTTGTAGCCAGCAGTTACCACAAAGAGGAAGATGCAGTGGTCTTTTGCAGGCCTGTTGACTGGGGTAGACAAACACCTGGCTCAGCCTGTCAGGTTTTCAATTAAGAAAACAAATGAAAATAAAGCAACTTTGTTAACTGCAGTGATTGGCGGTGAACAGAACAGCAGTCAGTCCTGTCATCTGCAGCATTCAGAGGCTGACCATCTTCATTTTCCTTTGCATTTACCGGATGACAGAGGAGGGAAATTTTCTCCTAATAGGATACATTTTTCCTTCCTGGGTGACACTTGCTATCCTCTGGAAGCTTAAGAAAATTGTCAGCCAGAGTGTTTTGCTTCCTGACATAGACCTTTTAATTTTATTTTTTTTTTTTTTTTTCTGGATGGTGGATCATCGATCACTTAGGGAAGACTCTCTCTGCTTCAGTAAGTTTTTTCAATCATACCTACTGTGTGTGTCAGGTAGACAGAATTTATGGGTCGCAGACTAGGGATCGAGTAGAGTTAGGCAGCACCTATGACTGAAACAAGCATTTCATGGTCACATTCAAAGAGGTAAGCACTCCGTTGGGGTAGCTAACCTATATGAAAGCAACTAGCTTGTGGACTTAGACACATTTGCAGAGCTCTGCTCTGTGGGGCTAGGTCTGGTTTGGGCAGAATGCTCAATGCTAGAGTTAGAATGGAAGGTGATTCTTGAAAACGTAACAGACAGCTGTCAAATGCTAGGTGGCTAGCATTCTTGCTTCCAAAAAACACCCAAAGGTACATGTAAAATAAACTGTAATTTGTAAGAAGACTATACATGTAGCACACTTTGCTTTAATCTCTATTATGTTCACAATTAATTCCAAATGCAGGTCAGCCGTTGGGTGTTTTAGATGGAATTCCTGTTGCAGTAAAAGACAACTTTAACACAGCTGGCATTGAGACAACATGCGCATCAAACATGCTAAAAGGTACAGTAGAGCTTTTAAAGTAAAATCGGATCTCATTTCAGAGCTCTTGCTCTTCTCTTTAGAGGGTTTATGGAGTGGAGTCTTCCAGAAATCTAAATATTTTCAAAAAACGAGCTGAACTCGTTTGAGAAAATATGTTTATCTAATTTCTTTTGCCAAGCTCATCTGGTATTACAGAGGCCTCTCTTTTTTGTGTAAGCACATTATTTCCTTTTTTCATATAGTTACATGCTGTTAACAATGCAATGTTTATTATACCATATATACTAAAATAGAATTGTTCTATAGTTGCATTTTGCTTCATGTTCCTTTTAGGTCTACAGGAGAGCAGTCATTACTGTTCTGCCTACCAAAATCCAAAGAGGGTCCTTTTTTTTGTGGTTGTTCCGTTGATAATTGTTGACTTAAGTAGTATTTTCATATGGCTGTAGGAAGAGTAGACATTAACAAATCTTTTCTCGATCTTCCTGATATACAAATACGTTCTGTAAGGCTTTTTAAATTTTTTTTTACTTTCCTAAGCTCATTGTTTCTGTTAACATGCAATGAACATTTTCAAGGCATTAGAATGTTTCCGTAGTAAAAGTGAAAGTGGAAAACATTTCTTATATCTGTTTTATTCCGTACGAAGTAAAACTGAAGTTTTGTGGAAGATAGCTCAAGTAAATTAGCGGAACGCTAATCTGATTATGGGGTCATGGCTGCGACTATGAGGGGTGATGTTGTCCTTGTTGTTCCTGTTGAAGGTGGGGTTGGAGAAACCCCTGTCAATATTCCCAAAAGGAATTGGTTGCTACCTAGCATCTTAATTAAGTGTCATGGTTCTCATGCTAGTTTATGTAAGGTCTAAGTGGTCAAGGGTGCACATGTTTGATCATAGGATAGCCAGTTAGTATTTCAGTTTGTGGTTAACCAAATGCTCCTCTATCTCATGGTAATGGGAGATAATTCAAGATAGCTTAGCACTTTTCTGTAAAAGAGCTGTTTCTCATTTCTTCTAATTTTAGGCAGTTTCTGCAAATTGGTTGAATGCAGTAATTTGCTACCCTTGTGGTAACTTATTTATGTGAAGTCTTAGCTCCACACTCTGGAAATATATAATCCAGAATTACTGGGTTGTAAATTGTGGAGAAAACAAAGACATTGCAAACAAAACAGCATTTTGTTTACTTTTACTAAGTTTTGGAAATTACTCATGCTATCTTGAAGCAAAATTTTGGCACTGTGAACCGACTATTCTTATGCATAAATAATGACAATTTCAAAGTGTTCAGAGTAGCTGTGTCTAAAAATCAGCTGTGTCTCACCAATCACTCTTTAATTGTTCTGATTGTTTCCAGGTTATATTTCTCCTTACAATGCTACAGTAGTTCAGAAATTACTGGATCAGGGAGCTGTGCTTTTAGGAAAAACAAACCTAGACGAATTTGCAATGGGGTGAGTGATGTTTATTATTTTTAATGTGTGATTGCACATTAAAGAGAATAGACACCATCTTTTCTGGTCTACCTGTAATCATGAACTCCTCTTTCTGTGAGGTTAGAAAGTAATGAATACTTACCCATGAAGATTATATAGAGTTGCATGAATTTCACCCTGAGCATTTGTACGGTTGTGTAAATGATATAAATGCTGCGTTTTATTAACATAGTGTTCGACTATAGCTGTGTTTGAGGGGGAGGAAGCGCTACAGCCCTTGCAGACGGCCAAAGACAGGCAGACTTCTTCCAGATCCAGTATTGCGTTAGTAGAATTGATTACAACAATTGGTTAATTGCTGCCTTTTTCTCTCTCCTTACTGGTGGTTTTTGCCCTTAGGTAATTATTATCATGCCCCTGACGGCAGTCACTGCCTCTGCCAGTTAGCCACTTGGAGTGATTTGTATGAGTACTCCCTGATTTCCTGCAAACAGGCTAATCTAGAGCAACACTTCAAATTGCCTACGCTAACGTTGGTGACTTTTTGTCAGGAGCACGTTGGAACATGCTCTTGCAAATTGATTCTCCAACAAATCAGTAAAGGCAGCCAAGCTATAGCAGGGAACAGCACTGGGCTGTTAGGGATTGGAGTCTCTGTCACCACAACTGCTGAGTCTGGAAAGGAATGTTTGGAACTTCAGTTTCCTATGAGAAACAGTAAGTGTTGTGTAATGGTTTTGGTTTGTTTTTTTTTTTTACCTAAACCGAAGATAGAAGTTTGATTGGGAATTCACGTGGATGGGGTAGAAATACTTTGACTGTATTGTTTTGGGTAAAATCATTTCTGTGTCAGAGAGACCCTCTTAGACAGAGGAATAGCAGGGAAAAAGCACGGGAAAAACTGGTTATGCAGTATCACAGCTAATCTAAGCTCATTAAAGCACAGGATACTCTTTTAAAGGCTTATGCCACCGCTGGCCTCTCATCTCATGTGTGTTTGCATGGTCTCATATGCTAGCAGCAACACAGCTGCACCATGAGCTTGATCAGGGAGCTGATCCAGCTCAAAAGTAATGATGTCTCGAGAAGGTTAGTTTTCAACTGCTGTGTCAGCTGCCCACTCTGATGATTTGGCTAAAGACACTGGCACCCTGGAGGGGCTGGAGGGTGTGAGGAAGGAGGAAAGTACCCCTCGCCCCCACTTCTGGTGGCAGCTCACGCTTAGGTGACCACAAGCTGACTGAAACCAGTTTCTAAGAAGCCAGTCTAGCACTCTGAACCAGCAAACTGTAGCCTCAGGAGAGGGCTATGGAGTGAGTAATAGTGTGTTGTTTACAGAGAAGTGTTTTTTCCTGCTGTTGTGGGGCTTCCCCCTGGCCCCCGGCCTAGCAGCATGGTTTTCAACAAGACTGAGGTCATCTTCTTTTGCCTTTTCCAAATGCAGGTTAGGAAACCAGAAGACCTTTGTTTTGAAGCAGACGTGCGGCTTTACTGTTACATATCTTGAATGAGTTTTATATTTTTGTGATCATGTTCTCAGTAGCATTAGCAGAAGTTAGAGGTACGAGTTCAGGTTCTGTGTCAGAAAGGGATGAAGACCTATAAACTTTACAGTTCTGTGTAACATCATTGAAGTTGACTGCACAAGGATTTATGTACACCAGTCTTTTTGTGTTGAAATTGAATTTGCTAGGATGAAGGATGAGGAATTGGATAAAGAAAAGAAAAAAACTTGGTGAATACAATGTGTCATCTGTCACTTCTGTCTGTATTTGTCCTGCCTATCTTAGATCTGGGAGTACAGATGGGGTGTTTGGACCAGTCAGAAATCCCTGGAGTTATTCAAGACAGTACAAGGAAAAATCTCTCCCAAAATCCCATCCTGCGGACGAAGAGTCTAACTGGGTAATAACAGGAGGGAGCTCAGGAGGCAGTGCGGCTGCTGTGTCATCTTTCACATGTTTTGCGTAAGAGGCTTTTTAAAATTGTTTATTAAATGTCTCAAAATACGTTGGAAGGTTTTAATTTTATAATTTTCTCATAACCTAGTTTGAAATTGCACTGGTATGCAAGAATTTATTTCGGCATTCCTAGTTTATTCGTGGCCAGAATTAATCCGTGTAGTCAAATTTGGGCTTATTCATTTTAAGTGTTATTCAACGTACTGATATGGCCACTTTCCACTGTGTGAGATAAAATGGTAAAGGCAGTAAAGGAACAACAGTTTTATTGTTGGGCCTGGAGAACAAGTCTTATGAGGAGCGGCTGAGGGAACTGGGACTGTTCAGTCTGGAAAAAAGGAGGCTGAAGGGAGACTGTATTACTCTCTACAACTACTTGAAAGGAGGGTGTAGTGAGGTGGGTGTTGGTCTCTTCTCCCAAGTAACTAGCGATAGGATGAGAGGTAATGGCCTCAAGTTGTGCCAGGGGAGGTTCAGATTGGATATTAGGAAAAATTTCTTTACTGAAAGAGTGATGAGGCATTGGAACATGCTGCCCAGGGAGGTGGTGGAGTCCCCATCCCTGCAGACATTCAAACAACGTGTGGATGTGGCACTTTGAGACACGATTTAGTAGACATGGTGGTGTTGGGTTGACGGTTGGACTAGATGTAGTCTACTCAACATTCCAATACTGTTGAAACTGAATTCAGTGCAGCCATTCCCAAGGACTGCTGGTCCTTGTCCTGAGCCAGAATGGGCTGATCCTGATAGGGTCTGGCACCTTCTCTTTCGTTGCTGGGTATGCTGAACTCCCATTTTGCACTGCTCAGCATTTTGTCAGATCAGGGATGTTTTTCATTCAGCTATTTTATTGCCTATAACTTATTGTATGTCCACTCTGTTAGTTTCTTTTAAGCATCAGGAATGCTGCCAGTGTTTTTCTTTTCATTTTGAGATTTGGATGTACAGAAATGCTACAAAATTGAGCATGTTTTATACCAACACAAAAGCTTTGAAAAAATTCCACTTCAGCAAAGTCAATTGAATTGGTTCAGCCATCTCAGAAACAGAAGCCTATGGAAAAAGTCGTGTACCCACTTCAACAAAAATTATACCTCCTCCTGAAGTTCAATTTATTTTTAGCAAAGATTTGGATGAAAGCTGTTTTATTTTTTAAATGGTGCTTGAGTTAAAATTATGAAAAACAACAGAAGAGCAGGTTTCATTTCAATATAAATTTCCAGTTCCATTACAAGTTTTGAAATAAAAATTTCAATTTAGAAAGAATAAGGTTCTACCTGTGAAAGAGCAAAGAAAGAAGTCAGCTTAAAAAAAAAAAATTTAAAAAAATACTGTGTCCTAAAATTGCACCTAAGAAATTATGCCCTCTTATTAGGGGCAAGAAGTGTGCTGCGTAGCTATTTATTTGTATACTGGAAGATGCCACTTCATAGTGTATTGGCTACTGAATAAATAAGATATTAATATCTGAAAATCACACACTTAATCACATGAGGCATATCTTTCAACGTCCAAAGAATTGGAACAGACCAACAGAGAAGGCAGAACGTAGAATATGTAGGGCCATATTCAGATGGCCCAAATTCTACCTGTCTACCTCTGCTTTGTGAAGGGAACTGGGCTCTCCGAATGGCTAATTCAGAGACCCGAAGAAAAATAAGAGAACAGGTAAAAAAAAATAGCAGACATAGGGACCAGACTGAAATTTAGGTGGTGTCATTATGACTTCTAATCTGGAAGAATTCGCACAGTTTTAAATCCATGCATCTTAAAGCCATACATTTTTATTATTTGGAAATGTTCTGAATTATTTTACTAATGATAATCCTTTTGAAACTATAGAGCCTTAGGGTCAGACACAGGAGGATCTACCCGAAACCCTGCTGCTCACTGTGGTGTAGTAGGTTTAAAGCCAACATATGGACTGATCTCTCGCCATGGTCTCATTCCTCTAGTGAACTCCATGGATGTGCCAGGAATCTTGACCAGATGTGTGGATGACGCAGCAGTTGTGTTAGGTATTACTACTATATATGTCTTTGTGTCCAGTGTATCTTTGCTTACAACACTGTATCAAAACAAATTGAGTTCTGGCTACCCAATGTATATTTTCCTGTTCTTCATATGTCACATCATATTTCAGGTTCACTTGCTGGACATGATCCTAAAGACTCTACCACAATTCAGGACGACTTTAAACCATTTGAACTACCCGATTTGACTGATGTCAGCAAGCTCTCAATAGGAATTCCAAAGGTAACATTTAAATCCTGTCAACAATTGTGGGCAGGAACAGCAAATAGGACACCTAACAAAAAAATATTTGCGTCTTGTCCACCACCTGCCAGTCTCACATGATTTAAAACAGTGAAGACAGTACAAACAGCTCCTGGAAAAGAGCAGTTTGTGCTCTGTTGCCCGTGCAGGCAATTCGGAGTGAGCATATGCTAATGCTTCATCTAAAACATTTTGTTGTTGTTGTGGGAAGCACTGTTGGGAAGTTCCAAGGGAAACGGGGAACTTCAGTTCTTGGTTCTCTCTGTCACTCTTTTATCAGTCGCCTGTAGAACCTCAAACAAGTTGCTCTTAGTGCATTCTCACACAGTGAGGTTAGTACTGGTTTGTGCAGTGCTTTGAGATACTTGTCTAAATGGCACTGTGTTAATACGAAGCAGAATTTTAACGGTGGTTGAGTGGCATAAGGGGCTGTGATCCGTAGAGCTCTAATAAGGATTGAAAGACAACTGTAATCTAGCTTCTGATGTATGCAATTCAATCATGTTTGTAACAGTAAAGATACTTGCAATTTAGGTGCAACATTTGGGACTTCAGCCTATTTTTAATTTAGTAAGGGCTCTGCGTTCAAAGAGGCAATAACAAGAGGTGAATAACATTTATTGGTTTGAGTCTCAGTATTTGAACCTGTGCTAGAGCAGGTATATCCAAAGATTTAATTTGGTAAACAGCAATGTCCAGTGATCAATTATTCAGGATCTGTGAACTGCAAAAATTGTATGCCTAGGAAATTAATTGGCTGCATACCATTTAGATTTTGATAAATCTGAAATAGTGGTATTGGTTAATTATTCATATCCTTTGGACAGTTGTTTTTAACTTTAACTTAGCTCTTAAAGAGAAACATAGCTTATCTAAATCTTCTCCCAACTGCTTGACTGTAGTTCTTTGGTGGGTTGGTTGTTTGTCTCACTGAGGCATGCCAGTTGCCACTGATGCTGTGGCCACAATTTCTTTTTATCTTTCCTACTGACAGCAGCCCTAGTATTAGCATTTAAACCTGAAGAGTTTCTACCCACAAACTGCAGAGCAGTGCAGTACAGCCTCCATGAATAGATAAATAAGTGGATAACTGGGCAACTTCTCCTTCAGAGGAAACTGCTGAAATTTCTTGGTCTGCAATATGTGGGCTGATCCTACTGAGATGAACATAAGATTCTTAAGAAGGCTGAATCCTATTAATTTAATACTGCTTGATTGTATAATATTTAGTAAATACAAGAAGCTTTAATAAGTACTTTAAATCATATAGTGGTGAGGTAATAGTTTCAGTGTATTTTTAGCAAGGACTATTTGCATTTTGGTTGCCATTAGAAGTAAACTGGTGTGTAAAATCACTCCCCTTCTTGTTTTTCTCTAAGGAATATCACGCACCAGGGCTTTCTAGTGAAATTCTGGCTTTCTGGTCGAAGGCTACTGACCTCTTTAAGAATGCGGGTGCTAAAGTAATTGAAGTGAGTCTACCCCACACTCGTTACTCAATTGTCTGCTATCATGTGCTGTGCACAGCAGAAGTGGCATCAAATATGGCCAGGTTTGATGGACTGGAATATGGTAAGGCCTTTGAAAAAAATTTTTTCTCAGACAATAGAAACATTGCTGGATGGCATTAAAAAGTATTAGTTTTAATAGATAAGCTTTTCATGGTTGAATGCTTAGTGTTATTTCTCCAAGATGGAATAGAGTAAAAACCTTGTCCAAATTAAAATTAGTTAAATAAGTACGTATTTTTAACATATTTCACTTCTAGACATGTGAGTGTCTGGGCTTAAAATCTGTTTAATATTTCTATAATAAAACAGGAATATGCTTTGTTGTTTTTTCAGATTAATAGCATGTCAGACTGCAGCAAACAGCGGCCTATTGTATTACTATGTATAACATCACCTTATGTTGTTAAACGTGAAGGATTACGAAGAGTATTCATTTCCAAATTGCTTTTACTTTTCAGGACACCGTTCTGACATGAACAAGTCCACGGAAAGTATGTATGCTGCAACACGACGAGAAGGCTTTAATGATGTTGTAAGGGGAAGAATTCTATCAGGAAACTATTTCTTGTTGAAACAGTAAGCAGAATATCTTGAAACTCAAATTTGCCAAGTTAACACATTTTTAAACAAATGGTGATTAGTTGTTCATCATGACATGAAAAAAAATCATCCCTACACTAGTAGCTATTTATATTATTATTGTTGCTTTAGCTGTATAATACCTAGTGAACTGTTAATAATGAATGAAAATATTTTCTTTTAGTCTTATCAGTGAGCCTCCTGACTTAAATAAGCAAAAGAACTTAGTGATTTTTATTCCCTTCCGCGCCTCCCCCCCCCCGTCCNNNNCTCCCCCCCCCCCCCCCCCCCCCGAGGATTGTTGGTACCCATTAGTTAAATTAAGCAAAAATCCATCCGATGGTATGACATTGAAATCATACTGAAGCCATTACTGTTGTAGTGTTAAAAGTTCTGTAGCTGTTAATCTCATTAAAACTGCATAGAAAAACTGCTGGTACATTCTAGTGAGGTCTTCTAGAGAAAGCCAGAAGATAAGGCAATTAAATTAACTATAGCTCTTTGCATCAGTATACTGGCAAAGGTCACTGAACTGATGTCTTTACAGAAGACAGGTTTTTATCCAGCTCATGTAGAGAAGCTGGTGCATGGATCAATTTGACTTTTTTCTTAGTTTTCAATCCGTATCCAACAGTCCTAATTTATGTTAGTAAAAGTGCTGTTTTTCTCTGTTTTAATTTGTTCAGATACTAACAGAAATATTAGTCGTGTAATCAGTGTGAAAGCAAGTGCGCTACAGAAAGAGCTCTGTCAGCAAGACTGTTCATCAGAAGTGACTTCTAGTTGCTCTCAGAGTCAGGAATGTTGTCAGTCAGTATGTAACAACCAGCTTTTATGGAATGCCGTTATTCCTGCCAAGTGTGCTCCTTCTGGTTGCAACTGTCCAAATCAGCTTTCCTAAGGCTCCTTTAAAATTCATGTAGTTCACTCTTCTGTGAAGGAATATACAATTGGCTTCCATCAGGATTGAACAGGAGAGTCCTATTCCTGTCCATGCTAAATTACTTTTGCAGAACAGAACTCAGAGTTCAGAAAGCATTCTTAGAATAAATAGTAGAGAAAAATCATCTGTCTCTCCTGCAAATGTTGCATTTTAGAGATTATTTTGAAATCTGTAAGATAATTATAAGATAATTAGGTGATTGTTCAGGAAGCAATGGAAGCTTGTCAACATTGTATTAGAATTAACAGAGTATGTGTTTGATATAACAGTATTTTTTTAACTTTTTTTTTTAAACCCAAAATAGTCTTTCCAGCTTGAAATATTGTTTGAGGTCCTTTTTGTTCCTTTTATGTTTTTTCTGAAGTTAACAGCTAGGATGATTTCAGAAATTATTGTAGAAAAGGGCTAATTCCCATGATATGACTTAACTTGAATCTGCTGTCTGTTATTGATTATAACCATTTTTGTTGCAGTTTTTCAGAAACACAAATCTTTAGCTTATTCTAACAAAGTGGCTTTGGGCCAGTTTCAGTTTTTATCTACACTCTGGCATGTAGCCGTTGTTAATACCTGCCTTTTTTTTTTTNTTGCCGTTGTTAATCCTTTCTTTTTTTTTTTTTTTTTTTCCTTCCCAGAATAGCTGTGGCTTTAGATGACAGTTACTTTTGAAACTGAATTTTTCTGAATTTAAGGATTCTGCATTTACCAATTCTACATATGAAGTTAAAATGAACAATAGACATAAAGTTGGCTGGTTTGTTTCTGCCTCAGAATTGTTTAAAGACATTTTAAAAATCCATAGAACACATGTTTACAGGAGGAAAAAAGGGTTAGGGAAAGGTCTTTATAGTAATCTACAGAGAAGTATACTACGAACACATTCGTAGTTTTAAGTCTATTTGGAGTCCTCCGTAGATGACGAGACTCCTTCACATACTTTAAGTATTTTGCTGGATTGAATCCTGAATGATTAATGCCTATTTTCCAGGCCTTCTTAGTTCTGCATTGTTTCTAGGCTTTGCTGTGCCGCCCTGCACTGAAATTCAATATACGGTTTAGGTTCAGAAAGGTGATACAAGTGTTGTTTTGATTTTTAGTTAATTATTTTAAACTAGAGTTTTGTTTTCCCTTCGCCTTTCTTCAGCAGGATGCCATCATCTCATCCTTCTTTGACAGCTTCATTGCTATGAAAGCATTAACACCGGGTTTGATGACCAGGCTTCTGGTATATCAAAAACTCAAGTACCAGTGTTAGTCTATTAACCAGAAGGAATACTGGACTTGTCTTCTCCAGTAACTAAGAAATTAAGTTCTGTATTTTTTGAATTAATGTCAGGCCCTCATGTCTCTATTTCTTTCTAGGAACTATGAAAATTACTTTATCAAGGCACAGAAAGTCAGGCGTCTCATTGCCAATGACTTTGTGAAGGTTTTTAGGAGTGGTGTTGATATTTTACTCACTCCTACCACTTTGAGTGATGCAGTACCATACACGGAATTCATCAAAGAAGACAACAGAACCCGCAGCGCACAAGATGATATCTTAACACAGGCTGCAAACATGGCTGGTGAGTGGGGACAGGAATTCAGCTACATTTTCTCCTGTCTAGTTTTTTTTTAATGTCCATTCCCTTCAGCTATTTAACCTCGTCTTTAGAATCAACATATTTCACCTCTGTCTTTTAACTCTTACAATGATAACCAGGTATGAGGGTAGCTGACTTATGAAATGCTTTAAAATGTAAGACTAGATTTTGAAATGGGTGGGGACTGCAGATAAGGTGAATCCATTCAAGTTTCATAGACCAAAATCTCTTTGTTAAGAGAGTTGATTCTCTTTTCAGAGGATGCTGACTCCTTAAATCACTCTAATTCATTTCTTGTGATCACCTAACAGTATCCTTAGTTCATTGACTGAAATTATTTTAACTAGAATCATAGAATACCAGGTTGGAAGGGTCCCCAAGGATCATCTTTTCCAACCTTTCTTGGCAAAACCTAGTCTTTTTCCTCTACATAAAAACAATTCTAAGAGTAGATTTGTTACAAAAATTACTCCAACTGGACTTGTTTAATAGTAAGACTTTGCACGTGTCTTTTTTTTTTCTTTCAGGACTGCCAGCCATAAATGTTCCTACAGGTCTTTCAGAGAGAGGCTTGCCAGTTGGGCTTCAGTTCATTGGACAGTCATTCCAGGAGAAGCAGCTTCTCACTGTAGCCAAATGGTTTGAAAAACAAGTAAAATTCCCAATGATCCAGCTAGAAGTAAAGAGGAACGACCATGGTGCCTTTCAGCATCAGAAATCTGCTTCTTTTTTATAACATGGGACTTGATAGTCAGCTAAAGCAAGAAGGCTGTGGGGATGGTTTAAAAATGTATTCCTGCAGGTAATTCTCTTTTGCAGAAATAATAATCCATTTTAAGGAAACCAAATACAGTAATGCAGGGTGGAATCATCATAGCTTGTTACTATGTAATTAGGGCAAAGTGAATCATTAAGTAAACATGTCTGTTATTAAGAACCATTTCTAACTGATATTAAAAACACCAGGTTAAAATTATATATCTTATGTCTCTGGAGCTGCTTTGTTACATCCCCAGGGGGTGTGTAAGGTATCTGGCCCATTAAAGAACTAACCTGAACCTTCCTGTGAAAATTGCATCGTTGCCAAAGGGCTGGTTTCCTTCTGGAGCATAGACTTTTGTAGTGGAACAACTAGATAAGCTCTAATGGAACAAAGGTATCAAGGGTCTGTTCACCAACAGGTAAATACAAAAGGAAACAAGGGAATAACATATAGATAGTTCATTTAAAAAAAAAACAAAACAAAAAACAAACAAAAAACAAACCCCAAAAAACCCCCAAAAAAACCCAACAAAAAACATCCTTCTAGCAAACTCATGCAGGAGGTAAAATAAACTCCAGGTTTACAAATCACGCATATTACCCAGGTGACATGCATTGTAAGTATGATGAATTCCAGATTTCTTCTGGGGAAAGATGCCTACTGGTCCTTGAGTAGTTATTTTCTTCTTCCTTCCTCACTGTTCTTTATAATCAGCATTTAACATCAATACTTACTAAGAAAGAAATTATATTCTTCAGTGTAACTCTCCAAAAGAGTAATACCAGCTATTCCTTCATGGATGGTCACTCAACACAATAGTAATTTGAAACAAATTTTGAAACCATAATGTTAGTAGACCAGAAGACCTACCAAACAACTATAACCTGTTGTGAATGTCATAGTTCCCATTTTTTATAAGTTAAAAAAAGTACGAAGGATAAGTTTGTAGACTTGGTTTTGCATCAGATTTGCTTTCAGTCATAGTTTACAGCTTGCACAGGTGTAAAAAATGTAGGATGGGGAAAATAGTTGTGACTTAGTCTGATACGGTAATGTACAGATTCTTCCTGAATTACATCTCATCTTGCACCCTACTGTCACCTATATAAAAACATGTCACCTTATTTCTAAAAATGGCAAATGAATCAGTGAATTTCCACACCCCAAGATGAACTATTACAATACCTTTCCCACATGAATACAATTTAAAAAGTAAAATTAATTTTTTAATTTAAATATTAAAAACCAAGGTATACCTCGTTTCTAGTCTGGTGCTATCTGGCTTCTTTACATAGAACAGTATCCAAGGAACTTGCTTTTTCTCTTAGTGGGCAATGATGAAGTGGGGATCCCAAAAGAAGATTTTCACTCCTGTCTTGTTTGATAATTTAGGTATGCTCTAATGATCTGTCAGTGTGCATGCTCATAGCAGCTTACTGGCCAGAGCTCTCAGTGAGGTTATCCGTTATCCAAGTTGGAATAACTGGATATATACTTGAAATACCTGCTCTTTGATTCACAGTCAGGTCCCACACCCAGACCTGCCACCTGCTGTTTCTAAAAGTAAGGGTCAGTGTCTTCTGCTGAGAGCTTGACATAAAATCCTGCCTGTGGAGAGCATTCCTGGACGGACATGAAGAGCCTTGGAGTTACTCACAGAAGAGGACAAGCAGAGAATTGCTCTCCTTGGAGAACTAGTTCTGGACATTGACTTCTGGTCAAGAGGAAAATGCCTACGTATGCTTGGCAATTTTTCTCTTTAAACTTCCCCCAACATAAATAGAAATCTGATGGAAAAAATGGATCAAGGCAAAGATCCCCACTCCACATTTGCCAAGCAGCTGCAGGCGGGGTAGGGGAAGGGAAACTTCTCACTACTTTTTTTGAAGCAGGGCTCTGGTTCCAGTCTCCAGCATCCTCTAAACAAGCATTCAGAAAATCAGGACACTTGGCTGTTCTGACTCTAAAAAGAGTTTCTTCTGTTGGTAGATTTCTGCGTACAGAATAAATATGCAATGAAATATGCAGTAGAGAACATACAAAGCAGACAAGCGGACTTCTTCCCCCTCTCAGCTGTTCTGCATTTCTGAGGACCATATACATCTTTCTGTCTTCCACTATCTGATGCTGGAATTTTGCTAAGCCAGAGGTGAGAACTTGGGAACCAGCATGGTCGAGCAGCTTCAGGATATAAGCAAGAGTTCCTCAAGTTTTGCAAGAGGATATCTAGAGACTTTTGCTGTCTTCACATTAGAAAGCTGTCTCAAAGTAGTTGGCTCGGCCTCGCAGCAGTTGCTGAGTAGCTTAACACCCCAGCTTACCTGTCGATATAGCGGATGTGAGGGGTATCTCTGAGCAGAGCTTTGTGCAGCTGCTACTGGTGCCAAGTCTCTGCTCCACAGTTACAAACAGTAAAGTTCTTAGGACAGATAATTAGACTCAAGGCCCCTTATTACAGAAGTAGAGGAATTCCAGGGAGCAGGAGGTCTGGGCTTAAAAAAAAAAAAAAAAAAAAAAG
>VZTL01041258.1:26453-55183 GCA_013400535.1 Scopus umbretta
CTAATACACCAAAAAAAAAAAAAAAAAAAAAAGAAAAAAGGGGGGGGGAACCCTTGCCTATACAAACGTTTTGTACAGCTGTCTTGAAAAACAATTCGCTGAAATGATAGAGTTGAAAGTTTTATGGCACTGCAGCATAGCCACAGCAGGGGGTAGGTGTAACCTTGGTACAGAGTGAGCCCAGATAATTCCAGTGCTTCCTGAAGGAAACAAAAGCTAGAGCTGTAGCAAACAAGCCATCTGCTTAAATGTTTGGGGGTGTGAAATTTTTTCTTCAGGTAATGAGAAACTGTAAGGACATTATATAGTGGAAAAGTTATTTCTGAGAAGAAAATTGTTAAGAGCTTTTGCTGTAAGATGTTTTTAATTACAACTGCTATCCGATGTTGCCGTTCATGCAGTTTCCTTACATGTGTTTTTCCCTTCACCCTCCTTAACAGACTCACGGTAAGGTGACATTCAATGCAAACTCGACTGCTGCTACTTCTCTGTTCCCGCAGTTGTCAGTTTTCAGGTGCCAGGTACTCGACAGTTACAGTGACTTCATTGTAGCTTCCCCCTTACATACTGCTAGTCACTTCTCTATCGCTTTTATGATTCACCTAGGAACTAATCTGTGGAAAGCTGTAATGGGGAATGGGTTTTGTAGCCTACTTGGGCTGTCCCAGGGGCTGCCCCTTCAGCTCTGCCCCCCAGAATACTGAGAGCAATACCGCTGGGCTCACGTACAGGAGATGGGCACCTGAAAAAGGATGAAGTAGTGTACACAGCCTGGCTAAAAATCTAAGAGACTGCTAGGGTTATACGGCAGTCATACTTCATGTTAAACTGGTGCCCACAATGCCACCAGAGAGGGCAGGGAAAAAAGCAAAATAGTCAGAGGAGCAAAAAAGGCTTATCTAAGTTTGTTATTTTTCACTATGTCTCCCAAATAAAGGGGAAGGTATCCAATTACAGGAATGTTAGAAAGAGGCAGGAAATGAAAAACACTCACAATCATCTTAATTCACTTACCACACCTTTGCTTGACTAATGTCTAGATGCAATTAAGGGATTCCAAGGTAACCTTTTTTTTTTTGTAAACACAAGAAAGGTTATTTTCCCACCCAGCGTGGGCATCCTGCCGTGCTCGCTGTTGAATGGCGATAAAAAGTGTCTTTAGCTCAGTGGTGCAGGGCATTCAGAGAAAACAGCAGGAATCCAACCAGGCAGCTTTGCCTGGTCCTGCGTACAGTTTTCTAGCTTGGTCTGTGGTCCGATACCCGTACAATATGGGTGTGCGCGTTGTCAAGAGTCGCAAGCAAATGCTGTGGGGCAATACGTAATGAAATGGATTTCAAAGTGATGGGAACTGAGATTTGTTTAGCTAGAGGGACTGGTTTTGTACATCACCGTGTTGGCTGGTGAACGAATTCGTGTGGCCTGCTTCGCCGCGCTGCTCATGGTATATGACAGGTTGCTGTTGTGTGTGCTGGCTCAGCTGGGGCAGCAATGGAGACTTCTGGGTTAGATGCCCCTCTTCAGGGGAGGGTGCATGGAGGTGGGAGAGGAAAAGGGCTTGCAGTTCCAGGGCAGAGGAAAGACTGGCTGACAGGCTGCTGCAGGCGGGTGTAAAAGATGCAGGGATGAGGGAGCAGGAGCAGAGGTGGTTGGTACCAGCTGGCAGCAACTGGGCACCTGCCTGCACTGTACTGTGGACTGGGACAGCTGCTGGGTTGCAACTGCTGTTTGCCAACGCTAATCCCAAGGGGGAGACAAGCTCCTGCACTGCAGTGTATGGAGTAAAAGCACTAGGCACTTCGTTGTGCCACCCAAGAGGGGACATTTCCGCTTAGGAAGAGACAAGAGAGAAAAGCACAGAAAGGTTGTCTAGGCAGGCTGTGAAGCACTGGGAGGTAGAAAACACATGGAAGTAGGGAAGGATTGAGTATCGTAGGAGCTGGTAACTCCTTCGAGAAGCCAGAGACTTTGGAGAGGAAGACTGAAGAGAGAAAGGACACAGGGATGAGGAAGCAGAAAGAAAGAGGGGCCCCACCTTCATGTTCCTAAGTTGAAATCTTTGAAGGTGGGTACCTTTGTGACTGATACCTCTAGAGTCTGCTTTATTTAGTCCAAGACCAGAGCATTTAAGACTTGCATTTGCAAGCTTTTAGTCCCAAAGTGAATGCTATTTGGGCACACATAATATGTGCTTAACAAAAATCAAAAGGAAAATGTGTTATTAGCAATAGACTTCAGGAAGCCTAGGAACATGCTGCAAAAGGGACCTCATAGGCTCAATTTCTCTTCATGGGTAACGATTTCATACAGTCATCTCCATGAATTTATTAAAATCTATCTAATCTTGGTTTATTTCTCCTATTAGTATTCCAGAATCTTTTGTTAGAAACTTTAATCACAAGCAAGCCACACACACCTATTTGCTCAAGGCAATATTTTTCTTTTGTTTAAATACGCCTTCTCACTCCTAGTGTTTCATTCACTGTTGTATTTATAGAGCACAGTTGCATTCTTCCTTAGCCTTTATTCTGCTAGGACGAATAAGTCAAGCTCTTCCAGTTTACTCCTGTATATTAGATTGCCCAGTGCTAATCTCTGTAACCATTTACTGCACCTGCTCCAGCTGAATTCATCTGTCTTCCAGCATGGGTGACGAGTATTGTAAAGACGATTCCAGGTGCTGTTTTACAAGTGCAACAGCATTAATATTTCTCCCTATTGCTCCTGAAAAATTCCTCCCCAGAACACTCTGGAATCGCACTTGTCTTTTACTCAGCCACGTTGCACCACACCAGTAGCTCAAAGCCAATTTATGATTAGCCAATGCACTCAGGGCTCTGTCTCCATTGCTTTCAATGGATACGCATTTCTGGTATGGGCTGAAAGTTCATTATTAAGCCTCTAGGTTCATGACCCTGCACTCCTTCTAGTTACTGCTATTCAAATTATCAGCGTATTCCAGTTTTTCCTGTAGAGTCCAACTCACCGCTGTTTTGTCAGTAACTCCCAGCTTCATGTCATCAGAAACAATGAATGTATCCTTCGAATAACTTTACTTATCGCCCTAACTTTACTCTCATTGCAATCATTTTCCAAGCCGTTGTTGCCAAGGGACTTAGAGGACAATAAAATGCAGCTTCTCCTGTGTGGCCTCTGTAAGTGTCACCTGTGCCTTGATGAATCTGACAATGCACTGCCTGTTGACAGCAGCTAGATACAGGCTGAGGAGCTGCAGCCACCCTTAAAAATCGGGGTTTTCATCCTCACCCTATTCTATAACTGGCTTGCTTTGAAGGATACAAGCAAACAGAGTCCCGTTGCGATAAACGCTGTGCAAGGATATCAAGAAAAGAACCTGAAAAGAACCTGCCCCTCAAAAGAGCTTGCATCTATTGTGCATCTATGCAAAAAAACCCCATAAAAACACCAACAAAAAAAAGCCCCAGCATAATAAGCTATTGTGAATAAGAACTGCCTTTTTGCTTTGTATCCACAGCACTGGAAGCATAAGAGCCTGAATGATCTACTCTCAATTGAGAACAATGGAAACACGCTGAATCACTAAAACCAAACCTTCAATAGGCAAAATGCAGCCTTGTCACTAAGACAAACTGCTAATAGCAACAATGAGGCTTGGAACAGCTTGTATGGAGCCAAATGGGCTCTCCTACTTCAGCTGAAGTTCATGCAAAGTTGAACAGGGGAGGCTCCAGATGGTCACTGCAACTGGGGCTAGAAGGAGAGGCCGTTATGTTACTTTCTTGTTCATACACAAAGTGTAGCATTTTGTTTAATGCTTAAAATTAAGACATAGCCCCAGAGGAGTGGACAGGATAAACCGTGAAGGAAAATGGCATCACTTAAACAGGGAAGATGTTATTACTTTAAAAAGATACTGTAGTCATAACACTTTGGCAGTTATTAACTCAAAAAATGGGAAAAAGCACAATTGTGTTGCAAAGTTTGTGCTGTGCTTTTTTCATACAGCATGTAGCACAATGCCATTTCTTTTACAGAAGAAAACATCTATCTTCACGGTATTTAAACAGACAAGCAACAAAATTCTCTATTGCAGCCTCGGTCAGGAATACGACAGGCAGAGGAATGTCCATGTTGTTGAACTGAGCTGTGAGCTACACTTCATTCTTGGTCTTCCATTTTGGGTGGTATTTTTGTCTGTCCCCTGTGCTACACAACCACGCTGACAATACAGACTTTGTCAATACAGGCTGGCTCAGGGAGAGCACTAAAATACCTCAAAAAGACTTTCAGAGAGAGGCATTGGTGCTGAGTCAACCTGCCCGCTCCCAGGAACACCAGCTTGCCTGCTGTGAGATGAGCGGTCATGGGAAGGTGCTGGGCTCCATCAGCTTGGCCACACATCAAGTCAGAGAAGATATTTAGGAGGAAATGCTGCCACTGAGAGGGCTGCCTACTACACCAGGGCAAAGGCTGTCTTTGGGGAGACGAGGGCAGACCTCGTGCCACTCCAGAAGTGTTGGCCCATAGGAAAGCTAATACCATGTTTAGGAGAGAGGCATTTCTCAGGACTGTTTTTCAATAGATCTGTACTTAGACTTTTCAAGCATAGCAATGATAATGATTATTAGCCTTCTTAGCTTCCAAGGACTCAAAGCTAAATTTGGGTTTCGTGATTTCCTATCCCAGTCTTGAATCTTGAATCAATCACAACGTTTAAGGCACCCATAGCAGCACACAGTGAGTGTGAGGAACATATAAAAGCCGCAAGGGATGTGTGAAACACTGACTATGCAGTCAAGGAGAGAACACAACCCTGGGGAGTGTGTCTAAACATCCTCAGGGAGGAACAAGGACCCAGCTCTGCTCATGCCTGTTTGATTTGGTACTTGCAGCATCCAGCTGACAGAATCACCCTCAAAGCCAGAAGACATTCACTCTGTTCTGTAGCTGTCACTGCTGCACACCTTTGCCATAAGACGTTCTTACTTGAGGGCAGCCCAGCAGGACTGCAGCATATCCTGGCAGGAGGGACTCCTTCACACGGCAAGCAAAGAGGCCGTACCAATCTTCAACCGAAGGAAGAGGAGATTATACCTCCTAGTATCTCTCCTGAGGGAGGAACTCAGTGAAACACGCTATTCTTAGACAAAGATACTCTTTGTTTTGTCCCCAGAATAGACCGAGACATTGCAGGTGCCAAGTGTATTTCTCCCACCCGCCGTGGTTTTTTTGAAAATCAGATTCCCTTTTTCTAGTATATGCTACAAGAGGAAAGGATGGTGGTGGGGAACCTGTAGCATGCCTTAAAAAATGAGGGGAGATGAAATAGAATACCAAAGGAGAAAATTATTTTTGCAAGCAAGTCAGCAAAATATTCTAATGCGTTTGCTCTTCGAGCACAGTTACACTTGCAAACAGCCTGATGAAAGGGAGGTGCATTGCTCCACCGCCATTACCTCAGCGAGATTGAGTTGGAGTGCTGAAGGATCAGGACTTGATCTACATGCTTTGAATCTGGTGAAAAACAGACTTCAGCTGAACCTGCACTGAACTAGCACCTTAACTGAAAATAAAGAAGATTATTTCCCTTTCTTCTTTAAAAGGGAGACTTAAGACAAGGTAAGGCATAAAGGAACTTTAGGGAACTATTACTCTGCTCTGTGCAACCGTTGGACTTTATGTGTAGATCATTTCTGACTCGTGCTCTTCCAGTCTGACACTTCATTACCACTAAATTTATTCTGTTTAAAACCAAGATTTCCTAATGAATTTGGCCAATAAACATGGAATTCATTGATAGACTGGAGATGGTGGAGGAAACCTTTCAACAGTGAGAAGAAAACTGGTTCTACTTGCTGTAAATGGAATGGATGTGCTGTTGTCAAGAAGAGACATCAGTAAATGTAGTCATGTGTGTGCTGGTCTAACAAAGTTGTCCAAAACTTCATTCTCCTGCCATTCTTCACTCTGAAAGCAGAGACGTCGCCTACACCATCACCTGTGGCTTTCATGAGCAAACTCACTAAACAAACATCACATTTCCATGCAGTCTAGTGTTACCGTAGCAAAAGTGCTATTGAAATAACAATACTTCAAAGCCGTTTTAGAACATATTTCAACCTTATTTAAGATATGAGAATTTAACTCATCTCAAACTCCAGTTCTCACAGTCAGAAATTGCTGTCATTGCCTTAAGTATCAGTTAGCACAATGGGGGACAGGAAGACTAAATACTGCTTAATTATTCTGTTGATTTATTCCATTTTTAAGCCTTTTTTTCTAGGACCTGCTGCAAGCAATAGCCTTTATCTGTAATTACCATTAAGGAACATTGGCAAGAAACAGTCTTGAAAAACTGTAAACTCTCTGAACATGAAGATGAAATCTGAAAATAAGCTTCATTATTTATGAAACTGTCTCTATAAGGCTAACGTTGTCAGGTCCCTACTTATCAGCCACCTCATATAACGACATTACAAAGCTCTCAGGTTGGTTTGATGGGAAGCATTTTTCTATCGGCCTGTTGACACTCGTATTATATTCAAAGCATTATCAGTCCAGTCCCCCCTTCGTGGTTTCTATTATTTTTCCTGTGACTAAGACCCAACAGACTTATGATTGGCTGTGCCCATTGAAATGCTAACAGGTTGAACACCTTAGCTTCCTTCCCGCCTTCCTTGGGGCTTCCCCAGTGGCCATGCCAATGCTCACAACAGCCTCTCAGCCCTTCTCAGTTTCCTGGAGGAGTTACGCATTTTCAAATGTTTAGCTGCAATTTAGCGTTCTCCAAATTATTACCGGAGGAGAAGATATCATACAGTTTCATGTCAGGGCTATAACGTCCTTGTTTTGTATCTATAAATATCTTTTAAGTCCTTCCTCTGCTGTTAGAGACAAAGCTTTTGTTTTGCCAATGGCACCGGCAGGCAACGAGGAGCACCGCTGGGCTGAGAAGGGAAGGTTGATTTTTATTCTTAAGAAAGCTTAGGGCTCAAGTGTTTAATATCTTACCTTATCTCAAGTGTTTATTACCTCATCCTATGGAAAGAGCTGTATCAGCTTTTCCAGTTAGAAGTTGCTGTCTTATATTTGTCTCTCTCAGCTTCCCCATTCTTCTACTTATTATATATTCACAGAGAGGAGGATTATTATTTTAACAGCTCCCTCTCAGCCAGGATGTTGTTGTTTTTCTTGAAAATAATGTACCCTTATTTTTTCTCGGTTATAGCTTATTAGGCAACCTGTAAAATCTTCTTAGATGTTTTCCAATTATCATTTACATTTTTCCCCCCAACTGACTGAGTTCAGAATTGTTTTCCACTTTGTGAAATTGTATCAACTGAAGCTACTGATTTGCATTTCGTTTGCCTTCAACAAATGTAATCGTTATGAACATTTTTATTTATTTATTGTACTGCTAATTTTTAGTACTGTGTTTCCTCCCCTCTGCTGATGCAAAAGCCTTGTCTAGAGTTTCCCTGGTCTCTGGTGCAATATTTTTAAGCAAGAAAATTAAGGATGTTATTTAGTGATTCTGAAGATGCTTCAGTGCTGGCAGCAGGAGACTGCAAGCATATGTCATTTGGATTAACGTCCTCCAAGAAGATTCAACTTTCTTTTTCCTCCTATACATTACAGATAGTAGCTGAAGGAGCCAGTCATCTGTTCCTCCATACAAATGGCTGCTCTCTCACAGACAGCAACTCATACTCCATTTTGCACTTTTCATGGTGGGAAATCAATCCCTGAGATCATTTCTTTGTCATTTGTCACTAGTAAATAAGTCATGCTTTTTTTTTTTTTGGTCATAGTGTGCCATTTCTCATCCCCTTCTGTCCACTAAACCTTTCTTAAGAGATTATAACCAGTGATTTAAAGATTTCAGTCACCAGAAATTTCCCATCAAGTTCCAGCAATGCCATCTCTATTGAATTTATGCTCATAAATGAGCAATTTCAGTTCCTCTGTTTATTATCTGGGACCCTGACATTGGTTTAAGCAGCTAAATAATTTCTCTTTATCATGTCCTTAGGCATTCGGGTTGGTTTTATTCACTATGGCACGGTTTGGGGTTAAACGGGCGCTCCTTTGTTTCCCCTTTTCACTTTTGCCTAATGCTGGGGCTGCCGGAGGTCCCGCACTCTCTGCTGTCTGTCCCTTTCTCACAAAGGGGCAGAAGCAGTGGAGTTTCCCCTGGCTGGCTCAGGGGCTGCCCACTCACCAGAAACCCTCCAAGAAGAGCAACCTCCCTTCTCCTCCGCAGCCAAAGGCAGGAGACATTAAATAAATTTATGCCTGCAGCTTTTCTTTGGCATGCACAAGTGGTTTCTGTCATTACTCCGGTTAATACCTGACCATGTGTTGCTTTGCCTCTCCCTCCCCCCTTAAAAAAAACCCAAACCATTGCCCTGTGAGTAGTTTTGCACCTCAGAGGAGGTAGACAGGAATGAACCTTTAAAGCAAGATCATTCTTTGTGTGGATCCATATCCTTGCTCTTAGCTTTCAGTTTTTTCTAGGAAAGATGGTGTAAAAATATCAGAGGTCAGTTACAGGTTGAAGTGGTTTTATCACGCATAAATTCAAGCATTAATGATGCAGTCCTGTCCTTTGATTTCTAGTATGATACAAAATTTCATCAGGATGGTTATCCTGCACAAATAATCAAAACCACAGAAACCCATTCTTGAAATCAGCGCTGCGTCTTATCAGAGGTGTATTGGATGCCAAATGAGAAAGGCTTTAGCAATCTCCTGTCAACGCCTTGTAAAATGGTCCTTTTACAGGATGTGCTTTAAAACAGGACCAATTATTCTTACAGATTGTAATACAAATCGTGGTGTAATTAGTACTTAACAGCAATAATGAAAGAAAGTGAGAAAAATAGTGAAAGAAAAAGAGAGAAAAAGCAATTTATTCAAAGTAATTGCACTTCCACCTATTTATTTAATGTTTGCCACTTTCAGATCTTGTCATCTTGCCAATACAGTAGCACAATGTTCTGCTGCTAGCCCTTTATATGTCTTTGTAGAATAGAAATCTCAGCTGCAGTATTCCCTTACTCTCAGAACAGAAATTATTCCTTCCTAATCCAAATCTCCTAATGGTTCAGCATTTTGTGCTGAGAGATCTTACATCTTCTTGGGAGATGAAATAAGCAACTTTTCAGTTGAGTGTCCTAAAGAAACTATTGTCTATACAGCCACTTTAAAAGCCAGGGCTTTTTTTCCTCCCACATCTGAAGCATTTTCTTACTTAGGAGATATTTATTGCATTCTCTGTAACCACTTCTTACTCAGTTTGCTTAGCCCAATACAAAATTCACGTTTAATGAACTCATTATTTCAAATGCCTAGAGAAACTTGATTCAATTCAAAGCCGATGCCACTGCAAGGCTATTGTAGGTCTAAAAGATTTCCTTGCAAGTCTGTTGGAAGAAAGAAAAGTAAATAAATAAATAAATATAAATAAATAACAGTCTAGAAAATAGTCACCAAGAACAAAGGTACAGGCTGCGTTAATAAGCATGGCCGAATGATATCCATGATTTTATACTTTTTCATCAATACTCCGTGGAGCTCGGGATCCCCCAGTCCTCCAAAATTTAAGGACTTGGTTTTGGTTTTGGATGTATGTCTCCAGATCTACAGCTATGAAAACATGAAACAAGTGCAAATTGCTACAGCGTTAATTCCCAAAGTTGGCAGCCAGACTAAATCAATGGTGTTCGGAAAGTGTGAATTGCCTCACGCATTTCAATGGGTTGCTTGGTCACCAAGCTGGGGACAGCTATTTGGATAATGAGTTTTTTAGCTGTTTCATCACTGATCACTCATCAATTTTCAGAGCGGCTGCTTGGACTTTCCAGCCTGCCCTGACCTCATGTCACTGCGGCCAGGGAGCCTTGAAGGAACCTTAAGATCCTGCTTGTCACCAAGCATCCAGGTGTACCTGCCTTGTGTAAATTGGCCTGTCAGCAAAAGAAATTATTAGCTTTACATTTCAATGACAAAGTTTATGCTTTTGTCTGCTGTGCAGGATTGGAGACGGAGAACCTGGACTTGTTTGCAAAGTCACATGTTAGTGATATGTGGCATGATGAACGTAAAGGTTTTAAAGACTGATTTAAAGCCAGCGTTGGGAAGAGTCCAATAGTTTTAGCTAGTGTGATTTGGTTTTTTGGTTGGGTTTTTTTGTTTTGTTTTGTTTTTTAATACAGCAACCCACTTCAGGGCTTGTTACCTGTTGTACACAAGTTTGTATTTCCTTTTCCACATGGGAACAGCTATGTATTACGTTGCACCTCTACAGTGTTGTAGTAACCATGTCTGTATCTGTGGTTGAGTAAGGAACAGACAATCTGCAAAAAGGCCCAAGTACCTGAAATCTTCTCTGTTTTTTTTCAGTGCACGGGTTGCTTTAACAAGGGCTACCTTGCTTGCTTTATACGGTACCCACATTAACGAGCTTGTGCCACTTTATCTACCATGACATAGCGGAATAAGCCATGCACTGTAGGCATGTCCTAAGGAGCATGAAAGGTGAAACCAGAACAGGTTCCTGGATTTGAGAGCTGCATTTAAGCAACAGTTACTCTCCACCTCTTCCATGGCCAGTCCACAGACAGGGTGATTTCTTTCCTAAAGCTTTTAAAGAGCTGCTCTGATCAGCCTGCTTGTCCACAACCTTTCCCAAAGTTACTGGGGACCACTCACATGAGGAAATCTGCTGGCACAGGTAGTGAGGATGCAGCCAGTCCCTGGCAGCCTCCATGGATATCATTCCTGAACTGGAATCATGGTTATTTGGAATTAATTACTCCGCTTGGCAAACAAAGAGCTCATCATTTAGCAAGTACCAGTACCACTTGTGCTGTAAGGAAGTTTCTTCCCCAAATCTGACCCTGAATCCCCCAGGCCCACTCAGCTCCGTGTTCAGAGATCAGACCTGCCTGACGGTTGCAGCTCTGCACTCCTCTTCCAGCGCCGCCGGTACCCCCGGCAGCAGCGCTGTGCCACAGCCTCTCTTTGCCCCACTGCAGCATCGCTAATCACTGAGCCCCAGGCCCTTCCCGGGGCGGGCACGGGGGTGCAGACATACCAGCCCATCCATCCTTGTGCCCAGGCAGTCCTCATCGTATTCTCCTGCACATGATCGGTTGTGCAAGCGTTTTGCCCTTCCAGATTAAATAACCTGACCTAAGGTGTCTCACGTGATGGCACGCGGGGAAATTGAGACGTCTGAATTGCTATGGTTTCACCTTTCTAAAGTGAAGCACCTGAACCAACGACATTTTTATGCTTCTGAAGCCTGGGGACCTGCATTTTTTGATCATCCCTCCGAAAAAATGCAGTAGAACTTTTCTCCGCAGAAACAAGCTGAGAACAAAAAAGACTGACACCAAAACAGAAATATGAGTATTGAGAGCATACACGTATGATTTGGCTGAAGGAGCAGGAGAAGGTCTAACTGAAAATACCATGCAGATATCTTCTGATTATCTCCAGGCTAAAGTCCCAAAGCCACACTGCCATGCAAAACATCCCATCCCACCGGCAAAAGGAAAAGCATCCCTAAGCACCCACTGCATGCTGCAAGCTAAGCAAGACTGAGCTGCTGACTTTATGAACATGCACTCCACGTGACATAATTATCATATCATTTTGCAATGCACCATCAAAAATTTGAGCAGGAAGAGTTTCATCTTCTCTGCTGTGCAACTGAAAAGCCAACAAAATACATCGTTCACCTTCTCTGAGAAGCCCTGCCGCTGTGAGTTTTAAAGTGGCAATGACTGAAGGGATTAATGCTTATTTATTCTTAAATCAATGCTTCACATTTACTTGGATTCAGGGAAGAAATAAAACCTTTAATCTTCCTGCAGTTCACCCAACTAAAAAATATAAATATACTGGAAATATTTTTGAGATTGTAAAACTGAAATATGCTTTCTTGCCACCTCTGATTCTGTTCTCAGCTATAAACTGAAGAATCAGAATATTGTGACTATGATTACAATATGATGGCATTTTTATCCAAGGCAGGAGGTAAAGTCCCTTGCTCCGATTGCCCTGCGGTATTGCTGACATTCTTGATACTTGAGCGGCTGTGATGTGTTGCCAATTTTGAAACAGCAGCTGGCTGTTTGTATCTCACAAACATACATAGTTTTCTCTCTGAAAATACATCTTCTGAAAATCCAGGACGGCCAATAAAGTCAAGCCTGGTCTGGCAATGATTTTCAAAGCAGGTATTCTGCAGTTCCCATTACTGCCTTCCCATCCCAGTCTCAAGGATAAGAGATGTAATGGGAAGCAGCTGAACTCCTGTTACTGCATTGTAAGACTTTCCTCTCACATCCCAGGACCTGTCCAGATTTCGGTTTTACTGCAAGACCCGGAGTGCTTCTGACAGCTCTTCATGCAGGTGCTGAAGCAGCTTTGTCTCTCCATGACGTGGATAGCAACTTCACCAAGCAACTACAGCAAGCTTCAATTGGATTTGCATTAGCACTTTGTTGGCTATTATCAGCTGCCCCAGCAAGTTCAACAGTCACTGTGTGCTGCTTTCTTGCAGTCCTCCACTTGCCACGCTTGCCACTGTACAGTGCACATCAGCAGAAAGAGGCCAGCTTCACAGGAGAGCTGCCTCTGCCTGCGTCCCACGCAAGGGCTGCTCTTTCTACCACCAACCTTTACTGTTTCAGCCTTCAGAAACTTTCTCTGCCTGTCTCATGCCTCAAGTCCAGGGTGGCACATGCAGACGTGCTGTTCATGGGAAGCCGTACCACCATAGCAAACAACGGGGCTGCTCTGCGAGGCAAGACATGCTAAAGCTCACGCAGCAAAGGCTGGAAATGTGCAGAGGCATCTACCACCAAAAGCAACACGTACAGCCCTCTTTCTTCCTCATTGCTGTTACTGTCATTTCTTATGAAGGCAAAAAATGCCAGGACTGAGCCCTCCTTGGGCTGGAGCTTCCTCCTGGGGGGGTCTTGGACAAGCCCCATGCCTGGAGCCCTGCTGAAGGGCAATCACCTCCACGGCTCCCTGGGGCACCAGCCCCTTCCTTGCAACACGATGCCTGCACACACCCACAGACATGTACACTGGTGATGTGTCACACGCGCGTGTGCATTCATCAGGAGACACAAGCATTAGCTGTTGCTGTCCCTACCACAAGAAAACATTTTGACTTTTGTTTAAACTATTTGCTGCAGCAAAAAGGGTGTTTGTGGGCCACAGGCAAGGAGGACCGTATAGGCATTGGTGTTGTGACCACTTCCACTAGATGGGCTGGCAGGCCGGGTTGTGTCCAACTTGCAGTGCTGCCAACAAGATGATACCTTGCTGGCTGGAGTGTTTTCAGTCCCTGCTCAGCCAGCAGCCACGGCATCTTAATAGCCTGTTTCTTCTCTCAGCATGCAACGCAGGCTTATGAGAGCTCCTAACAGTGCACTGCGGTTTTACCAGCCCATTACTGCAATGGGACATGTTCCTGGAAGAAAAGTTCAGCCATGACTAATACAAAGGTGTCAACCCTGGTTCAGGGCCACCAGGGGCAATGCTGACCTCTTGGTGTGGTTGCTCTTACAGGTTTACATTTGCAACACACACAGTTCAAGTTCCCTTTGCATCTCTCCCCACACTTGCCACCACCTGAACTCTGTTCCTGATTTGCTACCCACTCATAGAGATCCATCTGCCATCTTCTCTGGCTGCAACCCCTTTTGCCCAGGATGGCCAGCCAGTACCCTGCCAGCTGGGTTGTGCCAGCACCCCACCATCCTTTACCTGTCCCAGCCGAGCTGCCAGGGCACTGTGGGGCCAGCACAGACCCTGGTTTAGATGGCCCTAGGGAGAGACGTGCCTCCCTGGTATGCACACCATGTGGCACGACTGGCCACCGATGTCCAGACAGGGCACAAGCGCCTGCAGACAGCCCGTCTCCCCGGCAGCTGCGGCGCTGCCAATGTCACCTTACCCCTTGTTTCTTTTTCCAGATCATTAACTGTTAAACAGGGAGAGAAAGCAGAAGTGAGTCCTGCTGCCCAGAGAACAGCATAATGTCAAAAAAGGACTGCTAGATAGCGTCAGTCCTCTGCTAAAGTGAGTGTAGGGAGTATCTTTGCCAAAAATAAGCAAGAAGGGCGAGAGTAATTCTACAGAAAAAACTCTCCCCAGGCCTTTTTGACTTTCCTCTGCTGGTGTGTGCCTGTGTGTGTTAAGCTTTGGCAGCAAATCCCCACTGACTTTGCCTGACCAGGTGCCGCTGCAACTGTCCCCTGTGGCAGCAGCGTAGCGGCACAGCCAGCGGGACTGCGGTGTCCAAATGGGAACAGCTGCTGCTGGAGGGAGCCTGGAGGCAGGGGTGGGCAGCATGGCAGAGCAGCATGGTCAATATCTGGCTCCAGCTCAAGGCTTTCAGTGGACTGCAGTGAAGTCTAAGGTACCTTTGCTACTTCACCTTCATCCTGAAATTGGGTTTTCCATCTTCTTGAAACCCTTTTGAGAACATGGGAGTTTCCGTGTTGTAATGGATGGCTGTCTCCCCACTGTTTTCAGTGCAAAAGAGTTTCCAGTTTAGTGTTCTGAGTGGGAATTTCCAGCCCTAACCTGGCTGCACTTTTAGTGCGGCGAGCAAGCAGGCTGACTTGCAGCCACATGATTTGCTCTTGACATTGAACTGTTTGTTCTTTTCACATCCTGGCCACTTCTACCGTGCCTAAGCAGTGCTCATAAAACATAAGGGCTTGAAAACATAATCTCCAAAGAGCTGCAGAGCCGTTTGGCTTGTACTTCTCCACAATTATATGCTTTTGAACGCTGTTAGCCTTTGTTTCTAAGGGTTTGTGTATCCCGAACACACCGCACTGTTGTATTCTGGTCACACAGCTCATTTAGATGCGTGAGCGTGCGTTGTGCTGCACCCAGCTCCCTACCTCTGGGCACCAGCAGCCTCTGATGCCATTGTATTGATCAAAAAAAGATGAAACCAGGGGCATACCCAGCTATCAATCTTGCCTGACCTGCAAGGACTGCTGATGAGGTTTTTAGAAAGTCCTAGGCAGACTTTTCAGCAGCTCTCTTTGATTTTAAGAATATCAAAGGATGCAGGTACACCTGCAGGAGGTGTAGAGAAGCAGAGCAGCAGAAGCTGGGCTTTGCCATCTGCTTCAGTAATGCGTTATTCCCTCCTTTGAAGGCCAGCTAACACCCTGGGTTAATGCTGAGGGAGACAGTGCCACATCAGCTCCAGCTCCTCCCTGGAATGGTGTGCCCTCCTGGAGGCACCAGGAGGAAGGAGGCTCCATACTCTCCAGTGGGACAGCTGCAGTCACAAGGAATAATCTGATCATTGCAAACAAATTTTATTTTGAAGTTTTTCTTTTGCTTTGGGCAAGAGTCAGGCATTGCCTTCTGAAATGACCAAGGTATAATTTTTCAGTTCCATTTCTGGCACTATTCCAGGCTTAAATAAAGATGAGTTATAACACCAAGCCTTGCGAAAAGCATTGACAAAATTGCTGATCAGGAAGTTTTGTGTAACTTCTTGGCAAAACTTGAGAAGGGAAGGATAGTTTAATTTTTATAGATTTATGGTTGCCTGTAAGAAGGAGAAAGGCTTGATGTGGCTGTGGTTCAAATAACTAATTTTCAGTGAATTGTTTCTGCATCCTATATTTTATCTGATTGATCCTTATATGTATCTTGAGTCCTTCAGACAGAGTCTGTCTTCTCAGACACAGTGCCAGATTCCAGTATGAATGTTCAGGAGGGAGAGAAAATACAATATAAATCCAAACTGAATTGGATTTCTGCTTCAGCGTAGCCTCCCACTAAGACCTCACTGGCAGCAGTTGCCAAAGTCCTTGCTTCGCCCACACTACAGCCTGCAGCCAGTCTGAAGGCAAAAGCAACCTCTTCCTTCCCCTCTTTAAGCACTGTCCTGCCAGCATTAAAAGTCCTACAGCTGTAATATTGTATTTTATTGTATTTTATTGTTTGCTATTAGTTTTGAGCCACTGCTTAAAAACACCAGACTGGTCAACCAACAAATCCCTAAATAGATGTACTGTATTTTTTAACTTTTATATTATTATGCATGTTTGTTCTCATTAGAAAGTTACTGCTACATTCAGTTAGAGATTAAATAAGCCATTATAAATTAACTTTAATTTCCCCATTTATAAATCAATCCCTAAACTTTCAGTCATTCTCTACTCATTCTGGTGTTTTCAAAGAGATTGTTCTTTTTCTGTCTTCGCAAGCTAGTTACTATTATAACTAGTGTTATTTGGAATTAGCTTTCAGTATAAAGGAACTAAGACAATCTTGCACTTGTCACTAGCTAAATGCAACAGAAATAGCAACAAGATTGCACCAAGCACTAAACCAAAGTCAGCAAGCAAATTACTTGATTGTCAAAGGTGGCCACTAGGTGTGACCTGAGAACATTATAGGCTACTCAGCATAATTTCAAAATCTGAAGTGTCTAGCAAATTGCAAGATAACCAGAAGTTGACAGAACACTGTCAGTAAAGCTGGGTGCCACCTGGTGAAGTGTGGGTGGAGCACAGGACCTATTACTATGAGTAAAATAAAAATGCTTTCGAATGTATTCTAAAATTAATGTGCTTGACCCAGGTAACCCATCTTTTTTTTTTGCATGCTCTTTGAAAGAGACAAACAAATGAATTAACATCTGATCCTGAGGCAGGAGACCATGACTCTGAGAATGACATCTTGCCAAAGACAGTGAACATCTCAACATGAGACATTGACTGTCAGTCATAAGCACTTCTCTGCTTGAAATGAAAATCACACAAAGACAAGTTGCTTTAAGAAGGGCATGTGAGGCTCCACATAACTGTGTGGCATACATATCTCTTTTGATATTTAAGAGCTGGCTGATTTAATCCTGGTTATTTGGGCCCATCTCTAATCCAAATGGCCATTAAAGGTTGGTTTTATGAATCTACTTTCCCTAGGAATAAGCAACTAGTGGTTGCCCAATTTGGCTCCAGAGGGCGAAGGCCACTTTGAGGGTTGCTTTGACTCCACAGTTGGGTCATGGAGGAAAGCCCACATTTGGGGATTACCGTGCTCTGTCTGAGAGTGAGCATGGTAAGCCTGAGAGTCCATGAACAAAGGCCTCAACAAACACCGTCTCCATGAGGTGCCTCAGCGCATGGTTTAATAGCTGACACATTGCTAGTGATACAGAAACCTCAGGGCTATAACCCAGGTGGCACAGATTTTTCAGGTATTTCTATGAAGGCTCGCTCCTTTTCTGAAAAGGACTAAAGACCAACCTATTGAGGGGGAGAGAGGAGAAAGGACAAAAAAGAAAACAAAGCTAAATGGATCCCAGGAAATAATTTACCAGCCCTCTTCTAGAGTTAAACCCAGTATATGTATTTAATTCCCGATACTTGTCTAATCTGCTCTACACTGGAAGTCTAGAAATTTTCATTGAATTCTCAGGTACTCTGCTCCTCTACTTCACTAGTTTTACCATTGGAAAGCTTTTCCCATTGCCTAATCTTGCTGTAAGGTGAGATGTCTTTCTTGTCATATCCACTCCCAGCCAGAATAAACTATTCATTCCTCTGCAAAAGTCTTTTCCATTGGCAAAGTTTAATTTAAGAGGGATTTTAGGAAAAAGTTTCTCAACAGTTCAGGTACTTTTCTGGCAAGTGTACACTTCATGCACTCAAATACAATTATCTATTACTTGAAGTAACATTTATCCATTTTAGATTTTTAAAAAATCCATTCCTTATACATGCAATATAAGTTAGTTTAAAGCTAGCCTCAGTACAACTGTTATTTGTCAGTTTTCCACAGTATGACCAAGTCAGTTTACCCAAGGGAAATATTCTTTCAGCTATTAAATCAGAGTAGATATGAATGTAGTATTTGCAGACTTTATTGAGTAACCAAGAAAATGAGCTTTTACTGATAGATAGAAAATTATACCATTTCTGAAATCAATACTCCCTCCCATAGCATGTAAACACATACTCCTTGGTCTCTCAGTACATAATATCCCTCACACCAACACAGTGTCCAACCTTCTGTCAAGCCTGTAAGCTCTAATAAGCGGTAGAACTGCCTGAACGCTACACTGTTTTTCCAGAGAAAGTGGCTGAATTAAACTAAGACAATTGTTTTCTGAAATCAGAAGGAAGTCAGGTATTTCAGAGCTACTAGAGACTGTCACATAAAATGTGTTTGTATCTTACTGTGTTTCTGTATGGGTACACTTACAACCAAAATATTTATCATCAGTTATTTAATGATCTAATGTATTTATAGCATTTCTTCCAACATATCACAGTCAAGATGTGATTATTTTGATTTTAAGGCTATCATAAAACATTTGGTATGCTGTTAAAGAGAACTGTTATGCAATTACTGAAAGAGTCTCTTCATCATCCTTAATAAACAAAGTTTAATTATTGTAGACTTACCTAATGTACAGAAATAACTTATAGGAGCTGTAAAATATTTTAAGATCCTGTTCACTGCAGGCTAGAGAGATAAACATCTTCCTAGGGTGTACCTCAACACTTCCATGCATTGAGAACTGACAGAATGATTCCTGAAATTTTTCTTAGGATCTTTAGAAAAGCAATCAAACAGTTTTGCTATATCAACTTCAGGACTATGTTTGTCCCCTGATTTAAGCTGCCTATGATCTAAAAAAGTAGCTGGAAGCAAGTATTGCTTCTTATCATCTACTAATTTGCAGACAAAATAGTAACATTAGCTGTGGCAACCACAAGCAGTTGTACATCCGTAAAGCTCAAACCATCTGTCTGTAGTGCAATTTTTACATTTTGAGATATTCATAATGCTGTTTCACTGAGGTCTTGAAAATATTCATTTAGAGAGCACACAATTCTTTTCTACCTACCCAACAATAAATGTTGGAAACATTTGGATATTTCCAGGGTTTTGAGGCATCAGTAGCCACAGTCTTTAATTGTTTTCTAAATTGAAAGAGGATCATGTTATTCACAGTAAATGAAGCTCTCACTCTAAAAAGCTAGACTGCTTCAGAAATTGGTAGAAAATATTGTTGAATTTGCTGTCATAGTCAAGAGATTTATATGAATGGCTGCAGAGAGTTGCAAAAATGCTGTTTGCAGATTTTACAACACTAAGTTTTGTTGTTCTCTCTAAAAATTTATTGAATTTTGTTTGTGGAAGCTATATTACAATTATTTTTTCTAATTGACTCTGTTTTCCTTCCCTCTTACATCTGACAGTAGGCCATCAGTCACAAAGAAAGATTTTCTGCATGTGTTGATAAGCCTTATGTCCATGCACCTGAACTGATTGGTGCAGAGTCATTCCTCTGCTCAGGAAAGCAATGCAGAGCATTTCTTCCAACACAGGCAGGAGCGGACATGTTGGGGTAAATGCTACCATTATACTCACAGTCCTGATCCATGTCAAATCAATGACACATCACTGGTATTTTTAACTGGTCTTGTTTCACAATCAGCCTGCAGGCCACAGATGTACTCTATTTAGTCAATATTTAAGTCATGCAAAATGGGATTAAAGTCGCCCCTAGATCCCAGAAGCTTGAGCATTTAAGCATAATCACAAGCTCTAGTCTTCTACATAGGCTATAGCTATTTTAGAGATGAAAGTAAATTTAAAGCATATTTTGGTGTGGAATCAATGATATTTCAAATCCTTTACAATGGAAACTGTTGTTTGATCAAATTCAAAGGACTTGGTGTCACAACAAGGCAGGGACACCTGGCCTTCTGGCACTGTCTGTGACAGAAAGTCAGAGAACATTTCTGGAGAAGTAAAACCCTTCTCTGTCTTTCGCCCAGCCAGGCTTTTCAGCCTTCAAGCACAAACCTTCAGACAACGTCCATGAACCCTCCACTCAGATGTTCTGAAGGCATCCTCCTCCTCCTCATGTCTTTTCTGAACTCTCGCTCAGTTCCTCTCCGCAGCTCTGAAAGCAATGTTTTTCTCTCTCCAGTTCCATGACCAAGTCGTGAAACCCTCATTTTACGACTTCCCTCCTTGCTTAGAAAGTGCCAGTAATGTAGTAACTCTTTATGGGCTGGGGGCCTCACCTATTTATAGGCTGTGAGATGAACATTTCCAGAGGGCCTAGTTATGACTTCTGCACAGTGTTTCCATGCCATGCTCTAGTGAATTGGCATACCATCACACTCTAGCATAACACACTTTGTGAAATGCTGAATTGACTTTTGCAATAAAGCATATTACATTTACATAGTCACTAATATTAACTTTTCAGAAGTTCTCGTCCTCACAGATTTCTTTACCTGGAGTACAGGTACAACACAATGCATAGTGTAATATAATAGTTTAATGGGTAAAGTCTATTGTCCTCAGCTATGGTTTGATAGTTTTTTCTTTAGAAGACATATTTCTTGGTTTTATCCAAAGACTGGGGTTCCTCACACTAAAGCCAAGGGCCTTCAGAGAAGACAGGTCACACTGAAGATAGATCCTTGACGCATCACTACAGCACGCCTTAGACAGAGTTTAACAGGCTGATTTGGTCCACTCTCACACTGCAAAGAAGTGGAGCACGGGATGCCCCTCAAAATAAGCAGTGGTTGATCACATATGCTCAGTACATGGAAGTAACCTTCTGCCACTGAGCCCATATCAGCCCAACAGACTCTGGAAGCCCTCCTGTCACACAGCTCTGTCTTTTGTTCAGTTGCGTGTACAAGGGTTGATCAACCTGCTTACCTGTGAGGTGTAAATATAGCCTCTTCACTGATCTGTCACCTGCCATCTGTATGTGAGGGACCTTCCTCATGCCCGCTGCACTGAGGACCTGTGTGCACTGCACCATTCCTCGTGCAGGACAATCACATCAGCAGTTAGCACCACAGTCCCTTTTTTGACAAGGTTTGTCTTTCACTTCTTCCCTCTCTTTCTGTATTACAGAGGAAGTGCCACATACTCATAAAGCCTGGCTGAGAGTGGCAGCCCTCTGTCCCAGGGTAAGTCTGAGCCCTTCCAGCCAGATTTTCCTGCTCTGCTCTCTCCATGTACTGCAACAACTGCTGCCTGTGTCCTGAGCTAAAGACACACAAATACCCTACACCCATCTTTGCACAGCAACATTGGTTCTGTGAGCAAAGAGGGAATGATGCTACAAGAAGAAAGGAAAAGCCAAAAGAAGAAAAACTAATCTGTTTTTCAGAGGTCATAAGAAAGTGAGACTCCAGATCATTTCTGTCTTCTGAAATTCATCATTAATTTTGAAAATTTTTCAATTATTTCTATAGTGTTTTTCTGGAAAAGCATTGCTGACCTCTTGTAGCAAGATTCATGCAGATTCTAAAGCATGTATTGGATTATCTTAATCCAACAAAGTCTTAATCTAAGACTTCAATTCTCAGGATATTATGGACATTTGAAAGTAGAAGAATCTGGATTTTGAGACCTGTTGTTAGGAACATTAAGCCAATGTATATCAGGCCTTATGAGTTGAGGTCAGTAACATTTACGGCAAGCAATTATTCACAAGTCTTTTTAATATGTTTTAAATCCCAGAACAACCTTTATATGAATTCCAGCCTTTCCTAAACAGCAGATATTTTAGTAAATTAAAGGCTTTTTATAACTGAATAACCACTCATGCTTATGTAAGCATTTTCATTGGCCTAATGCATTTATTTCTGGTATAATTCTTCTAGTTTCAGCACTAAAGTTTCTTATGACCACCTTCTAGGCTGAAGCACTCTCTATTATAAGAACACTTGTCACCACAAGGTAATGAAACTTTCTGGACAGCACACTTGTTAAAACCAATGTGCCACTTGCAATGCTACATATATAGTAGACAGCAATAGTGAATTACTGAGTTTTGACCAACTTTACTAACACTGTATTCTAGTTTCGCTCAATTTTTGTTTTCTTCCCCCCATTCCCCCAAGAGCACTGATCAGCTGATGCACACCTTGGTCCTTGTGTTAGAGTGGATACAAAGGTATCCCCATACAGTCTCTCAGGATGTAAGAGGACACCATGGAGATCCTGTACTGTCACCTGGACAACAACCTTCTCTTTCAAGAAAGATGAGGAGATGTCTCTCATCTCCCAGCACAACACCCGATGAGGTTCTCCAGAGCTTCGTTGCCCTGGTTTAGTGGCAAATGTCTCTTGGTGACAGAATTCTGCCTGCACACAACAGTGATAACTCTTGGAGGCCATCACAAAGGAGTCATAGAAACTCACCCTCGGCTTTTTGCTTCTATGTCGTGCCTAGTAAGAGACCAGTTTCTGCTGTCATTCAAGCCTATATATTAATATGTGAAGTTGAAGCTGAGGAAAGAATTCTTTTCTGGCATCCAAAATTTAACAATTCAGCCCATAAATATACTGCTTTATAAATCCAGTATATCTATCCAGGGATCTTCAGATTCTAGTAATTAAAAAAAAATAACCCACAAACAAAAACCAAACAAAACCAAACACACATGCATGCAGACATATCTTCACTCCTGCTTGCATTCAGAGGCAAACCTTTGACTAAGAAACCTCAGATTTCAGTGACACTAAGCAGTCAATTCAGTGGTTCTCCTGTTACAGTCTGGAGTCTGTGACTTTTCCTGTTTTGAGAAACAAGGTACTGAATGTACAGAAAAAGCAGCTCCACAGAGGAGTAGAATGGCCTAATACTTGCAGAGCATTCTTCAAATGTGCATGTGAACTACTGAACACCTACTCCTGTACTAGAGACAGATATTGAAGTTGAAAGTATAACACATCAATGTATCCTGGAGGTATGAAAAGATCTAAACTTCTATGGAAGTCCTCAGTAACTGAAAAGGTATATAAAAAGTTAAGATAGATTTGGTATTACTTATTCATCTCCTTTTCTAGGCTTAAAATAAGGTTTATAAGTACTATACAAACATCTTCCTGACATCTTGGCACCTAAGACAAACTATTCTTAGAGAAAAATACGTTCTAAATGAGAAGAAAAAATACTGATATAATCAATCATACTCGTTTATAATTTAATTCTCTAGCACTCCATCTTCTTTTCCCCCTTTCCCCCAATGTAGGGATAATTACAAAAATCTCTAGGAAATTCAAAAATCAACAGGAGATACTTTGGGTCATATCTGACCAGTGTAGGATTTGCAAATCCTACAAATTTGCAAATTTAGGAAACAAAACAAATGCACAAGAACATTGTCATTGACATTCTAATTACAAAGCAAAGGTTTCATTCCCTACTTTCTTGGGGCATTTTGGTTCTCTTTTAGAAAATCCAGCAGACTAATTTTTTCTCCATTAAAAAAAAAAAACACCTCACCTTTTTTTTTCATGTGATTTAATATTCTCTCCTGGCCAACTGATTTGAAGTCAACAAACATTGTTTTAGAAAGTATATAAAAGCCTGTTTAATAGGAACACAAATCAAGAATTGGAAAGAGAAATTAGTGAAAGCAGAACATATTAAATAAGAACACTATTTTACTGAAAATATACAAGTATGAGATTAACATGTTTCCTTAGGTGACAGCATTTAATGGTTTTAAACACAGGTTGAAACCACAGTCTTAAGTAAAGACTCAGTTATATAGTTTTTTCTGCAATTCTTTACAAGATTCAAGTAACTGTACCCCAAAACTCATAAATTTTTGAATCAGTTAAATCCAAATTTCAAAATTTGAATATCTAATCTTCTGAATTAGTGCCACCAATAAAGGACTTGAGGATAAAATAATCTTCTGTTGGCTTTATTGCTTTTCCGACCAAAGTTTAAGATCAACAAAATACCTTTTTTGTGATATACGGCTGTCTTCATATAGAAACCATATGCTTCACGGACATACAAGAAACTGGGCAGCTTTCCTGAGCAGCATCTCCACCCTATATGACCACAGCTCTGTATTTCAAACAGGCTCTTCAGTAAGAAAGCAATTCAGAGAAGTACCATAACTATATTTCCAGCCATTTTGTGGCAAACTAGTTTTCTATTACTTCCATTCAATTCTTTGCCTCCAAGTACATTCTTCATGCAGATTTTGAAGATTATTTGAATCATGAAGATTACTGCATACTGAACCTTCTTCTGTCCTACTATTTCTACTTTGGAGACATAACAAGGGAAGAATAGTGGTGAAGGAGGCTACTCTAAGTACCCATAAGATTTTCAAAAGCCTGCTGAAATTATTTCTCCCTGAAGAGAATTTCCAAGCTCATTTCACCATCCTTTCAGTTTCCTGCAACCCCATGTCAGCTATTAGGATTGCAAATTTTGCACAGGAACCACCTTTATATCTCAGTCTTCAGCAATTTCTGAGCCTGCCATTTCATGTGCTTTCAGTCAAAAATGTCATTTTAATTTTGAAACAGAGACATCGTAAGAGATGGAACTACTCTGTGCAGAAGACTTCAGCCTTTCAAAACAGTTTTGTCCCCAGCAGAATTCAAAACTCTCTGTCAGTACAAAAATACTTAATATCTCCACCAAAGAGCCTCCGTTTGGCCAAGTGCCCCAGGACTGCGGAGCTTGGAAACCATCAAGCCCTGCCACTGGGTACCTGCCAGAGGAACCAGGAAAACAAGCTGTCTGGAGTCAAAAGAGAGACAAAAGGAAACTTGGTTTATGTGGACCCAAGTGTCACAGTTACTCAGGCTTCTGGGTGTTCTCTCCAGACTGGACCATAGAGGTGGAATAGGTTACTTCTTCCCAGGATTTTCCTACCTGAGTGCTCCTCATTCATTTAAACCTAATTTGAACAATCAAGCCTGTTACTCCCCATCCACCCCTTTGATTTGCCAGGATTGATTTTGCAGGATGGGCATTAGGGAGCACTTCGCCAGGGGCTCACCTGGGGAGGCAGCCTATGGCAGAGGAGCTGCAACAAGCCCTTTCATCAAGCACAGTCATCCGGGGAGAAAATACCTGTTTGTGGCTTCCACTGAATCACAACCATCTCCACATAACATTGTAATTTTGACAGAAATCAATAAATTCTGCTGAGTAGGTGTTCTATTGATTTTTTTTTTCCTAACCAGCTGTACAATTGCTAAGAAACTGATGCGCTGTCAGACATTTTGGTGACTAAGTAATGAATAATTGGCACTTAATCCAACCAACTGTCACATTAGACAGTCTCTGAAAGCCTGTTCACAGTAAATACTGGTTTTGAGTGGGGAGTTGCAGGTACAAATAATCCCAGTGTGTGTTTCTTGATTCTTTCTTCTTCAACTATTGCCTCCAAAATAAGTTCATCTCTCCTTTATGTACGTTTTAACATTTTAGTTCTGTGACATTTTCATCCTGTGAATTTTTCAGCCTAAAATATTAAATCCTACAATACTTGCCTACAGAGGTCTTTATAATCATTCATCATTCATAAGTCTTTACAATCATACTAAAGTGTTTGATTCCACCCTGTGAAATGGCTAAGAATAAGGTTATTGTGTGATACACGACTACCTGTCGACTTTCCTCAAATCAAGTTGCGTATGCTACAGCCAGTGACGTGTTCCATAGCTAGTGTCCACAACCACACTTGTGGCATCATTTGAAACTTCCTGAGAAAAGCAAATAGATGCAGAATTTGAGTTCTGGATATCTGGAACCTTCAAATTCACTTTCCCAGGAATATATTGTTTTTCATATTCCCTTCCTTAGGTGCATTAGAAAAATTGTTTAATGACAAAAAAATTCAGTACTGTATTGGAATATCACTCCAAATGATTATGTGAAGTGAATTACCTCTCCACTTATGCCTTGCACAAAAGAGGATATTGAATGGTAAAAAAACCCCAAACTATGTATTTGTTGTCTTGAATGATCAATAGTTCATATTCATGTAAAATATTTAGGAGAATGAAATCTTCCTTGAATGGAACAGAGCAACCTTGGCAAAGAAGACGATTCTCTCTCCAAGTATCTTACCCTGAGACAGTTTCTGCCACATATATCTAATGTATCTGTTTAGTTTAGGGCATCAAACTGTCCTCCCTCCAGTAAGAATGAACAAACCCTGCTGCTTAGAGCAAAACACAAATCTCACTCCTCGCACACCTCCCCATTTCCATTATTTTTAGTGCAAACGTTTGAAGCAGTTCATTGAAGAAAAAGCTATTAAGGAACAACAAGACCTCATTTCCTTTCAGCTTGGAAGGTAATTAGACTGACAAAGCAGTTACAGTGTTAATTTATTCCTGGCAGATAAATTAACTGCTTCTTTGCAGACGCTGGAGGAATGACTCACATCATTAACACAAGTTTATAAAATACAGTCTTCCCCCCATCTCCACCTCCCACCTTCTTCTCCTTTGGGCATGAGACTAAGGCTGGAAGGTCAGCTTCACTGCGTTTCACAGTGTTTTCAGAGATTGTCTCTGTCTGCAATCCCCAGACCCAGGGTTCAGCCTCGCCAACATTTGGGAGCGGGTTCTGCTCCCGATCAGCTCCACTGGGAGCCTGGCCAGGGCCTTAATCCGTTCATCATTTTTCACGGTCATAGCAGTCGGCTAAATATCAGCAATACTTTCTACACCACAGCAGCAAGTCTGCCAGGAATGTTATTAGAATCTGATTTTTAGGTGTTTTTACACAAAACACAGCTAGGAAAGTTTCCTACAGACAGAAATTAGAGGGCTGGGTCCTTCAAGCAGTCATTCACACAAGCAGTCCTTACCTGCAAGCTTCATCAATGGCACTATTCACGTGAGATTTTATGGTTTACGGGATTAGACACTGTATGTAATGTCTCAGGCTGAGACGCAGCCACACACCCCACGCATGGCTGAAACCCAGCCACACAGCACAGCCCTTCTACCCTCTCTCCATCAGCAGCTGAGAGATTCGGAAATACAAATATTAAAAAAAAAAAAAAAAGAAGTGAACGGAAGTTACCTTTTAAATCCTCTATTTCATCATCGCTCAGAAAAATCCAACTGCTCGTGAGATGTGTGCAATCTCCCTTTAAGACCACCGCGATGAATTCAGCCTTCACAGAGGCCTGCATTGTAAACTGTGGTAAATAAATTGCTGCTAGCACTACATAACTGGTGAATTCATTTTCTAGGCTTGCCAATATGACATGTTTCAACAAGACTTACATTCAGTTTTTAAAGGTATCGTGTTAATATGTTTGTATAATTTTTTTTCTGATGCAAATCCCAGCAGAGACGGGGACAATTTAAGGACCTCCATCATTGCAAATGCCACTTCATCCTTGTCATGGGACCCCTGCTTATCTACAGGCCCTTTGGCCCAGCAAAATTAGCCTCTTGCCACATCAAGAAAATTTCCGGCTCTGTTGTTTTTTAGGTTAAACAAGATGTACAGCAACTCTAAGTAGAACCTGTTATGCTGGCTCAGGTCTGCTGGCACGGTATGTGAGTTTCAGGTGCTCACTTAAATTAACAGGGATGATGAAGGAGGCACTTGTACCTTAACTCTCTCCAGCCCTTGTGGGAATAAGCCTATTAGAGCCTGCATTTTGCTGGTGACACTACCATGCTATAAACATTAATTCTCTGTGAGTTAGAATCTTGGTTACTATGTCTCTCAAAGGAGGTGTTCACCTCATCTGCTCTCGGACAAGCTTCTGCTTTAAATACCTGCAGTGGGATTTGTAGTGGGTTCTCAATCCATATACTGCCCACTGCCACCAGTCCCAACAGTCCACCCCAGTGCCCTGGGGTATGCCAGGTGCAGCAGGTCTCTGACCAAACTGCCCCCCGAAGCTAGACCAAAGGAAGGAAGCACAAGGTCCTTTCATTACTCACAGAAGAGCACTGGGTGCTGGTGTGGGAAGTATCTTTGCAGGGAGAGCTTTTTCTGGACCACCCATGCAGGTTCTGTGGGAACCAGCAGCAAACCAATCTCTTCAACACATAAGAGCTTAACTCCAAATCTGAATTTCCCAATACCCTCAGCACTGCTCAGAGATACTTGTACAACCAGTGTTAAAGACAAACCTTTCCACCCTACTTTGACACCTAATTCCACTCCCAAATTCTAGTTCTGTCGGTTTTGAATGATAAAACACGTCCAACCCTTCATCCCTGCCATGACCATAACCTGATTGCTAGCCCAGACCACATGTGCTTTTTCTTTGGTCATTAGCATTAGTGAAAGAATTGGCAACAAATGAGAAAAGAAATGGTGCTGAATACAATGACCGACAGTGCACTTTAAAAAAAAAAATTAAGCACCGGACTCCAAAAACATTCACAGTCATTTGCATAAAGCCAGCATCAGATGATGCTGAGGTAACAGGATTACTGCTTGCACTGGGATTAGGGCTAGGTTAAGACTCTAGTATTTAAGAAAGTAGAGAGTGAGGAATTTGATTTATGGTAAGGAGAAAGTGATATGAATAGTGTATGGGGTGAAAGGTTTAACTTTAGCTGTTAGGTTGAGCAGGGTTTAGGGTTATTGACAGCAGGGTCCAAAGTTTGCAGCCAGGTCTGAAAATTGCAAGGACTAGAATGAGACCTGTGTGTGAGGGCTAAAGCTTAGCTCAGGTGTGAGCAGGGCTCATTTGCCTATCAGTTGGCATGAGGTAACAGGGGCTGGACAGCAGGGACATGGACAGTTAAGACAAGCAGGAGAAACCTGTTGCTGTTCACAGGAGGGATGAGAAGGCGGCTGCTCCCCTCTTGTTAATGAATTAGGGTAGGTTCAAAATGTAGAGGGTAGAAGATGGAGGAGGTAGGTGTATTCACAGAATCATAGAACCATA